>BPLR01006569.1:0-83539 GCA_021605095.1 Caerostris extrusa
TGTAAGAAAAAGTAACAGTGAATTTAGATTCAAGCTATGTAGATATTTACCATCATTTTTGCAATAGTACATTTTTCATATAATTAAATGAAAACGTAGAAAAAAATAGTTGTTTTTATAAGAAGTATATTATTTAAAACAAATTATTTGTTTGTTTCATACTGAATATAATATAGAATAATTATATTTAACCTATATAATTTTAGTAGAATAAGTAGGAAAAAGGGCAATTAAAATATTTTTTTTACAAATTTAGCATTAGATTTTACTATTATCTAGAGTTGTATAAACAAATTTAAAAACGTATAACAATATGAATTATTTCTGGTAAGATAATACAGTCGAATAAGAAATCTAATTTCCTTAGAGTAATAATGATGTAAAGTCAAACTTGAAAACTTCTCAAACTGTCATTTTTCACGATAGGCAATTTTTATATGAGAGAAATAAAAACGTAAAAAAAAAAATTACTGTTTTTATGAGAAGTATATTAATTGAATCCAATCATTTGTTTGTTTTCGCATTAAATATTTTATAAAATAATATATTTAACCTATATAATTTTAGTAGAATAACAAGTAGAAAAAATTACATAATTAGATTCAATTAAAATATTGTTGTTGGTGTTCTAATGCAACTGAAATACAGAAACACACATCACAAATGAAGAATTTCTTTGTTACAACATTATGCAGAAAAGGATTTTTTTCCGCAATCAATTAATTAATTTATCGATCTATTTCATCCATCAATTAATTAATTTAATTTATCACATCCTATGAACTCTATTCCTCTTTGATTGAAGATGTATTGTCCATCCTTAATTCTTCCCTATTTACTTTTTGTGAGAGATTAGAACGATCCGACTCATTTCAAAAGCACAGCGTTTTTAGTCGATCATTAACTTTTTTTATGAAGCAAAACAACTTTTTTTCTTTACTATCTTGTTTTCTTTTTGATTGCCAATAAGTTTTGTTTTTATGCCTCGATTTTAATTTAAGGTTCCGTGTTACGATAAATTGAAATTTAAGGACTTAAGAAAACTCATTATATGTAGAGAAGAGTGTTTTTTTTTGCAAAGTAAGGTTTGTATTTTATTTATTTTTTATATCCTTCAATTCGGCATTTAGGTTTTTGGGTGGTATCTAAAAAAAAAAATTAACGTTGTATAGCCTGTTAGTGAGTTTTGTTTTAATTAATCATGTTCAAAACCTAAATAAAAATGAAACATTGTTTTTCATTCATTCAATTTAATTAGTTTTAATTTAAAACTAAGTTTTTTAACCCAAGAATACAAGCTAATGATGAATTAGTTTCTTAAATACAAATAAACTGCATTTTATTCTCAATGATTTTATGTTGCATAACCATAGGAAATAAAATACAAAATATTAACTCTGCAAAAAAAATTTCAGCATAAGAATTTTTTATTTTATAATGTATGCTATGTAATATCTGATGTTAAAAAAAGCTTAAATTGAAAAGAAATATATAACATTAAAAATTGAAATATAAAAATATATAAATATAAAAAAAAAAATGAAAAAATTAAAGTATATTTATTTTACGAGTGCGATATTTGTGTCTCCATTCTTTCACTTAGCTTTTGCAAATCGATCTCAATTTATTTATTTGCACATCGTAATCGGTGTTGCAGGTGAGCGTCCGTTACGTTTGAACATGGTTGGTATATGGTCAATTTCATTTTTGAAACAAACGATTCGCAGATGTAAGTTGAACCAAAAGCGCTAACAGCTTGTACTATGAGTCTGGTTTGCTGAGCTATCAACAATCAACATTGCGTATCTAGGCATGGTCACTCACTGAGGTCACTTAAAGTGAAACATAGAGACTGTATAATGAATATTCCAAGATGCGCGCGCATCCTGAGTTTGTAAAATATAATTTAATTATTCTGCAATCTCATAATTGTAAAGTCATAAATAAAACAAACAACATCTGTCCTTTATTCGCAAGAATATTATTTTAAAATGAAAGCTAATTTTTCTCCTAATTTCGACAGTTAGTTTTTAATATATGGATACGCACATAATAATTGTTTTTATACATTGGTTTTCACTACGTTGGCCATTATAAAATAAATATATTTTGTAAAAGTGAGATAAATCTCACAAGCCGGAAAAATATTCAAGGCTGGCCGCGGGTTAGCTGACCCTGCTCTAGAAAATGAACGAAACAAGCATGTCTTATTTGTTTAAGTGAATCCGACAAAAGTATAAAAGATATTGAACTACAAATATGCAGAACAAACAGAAAATAAACTATTCAATTGTAAACTATCTAGCTATCCCAGACAATTATTTCCCGCCATACCAAAACATAACAAATGGCATAAAAGTAAGCCTAATATTTTCTTATGCTGATCGTAAACTAACAGGAGGTCCTTTAATGCACTAGAACAAAAGGTGAAAATGGAAGAAAAGATACATTTAAAAAAGATTTAAAACCACAAAAACGAAGGTTTTTTCAGAAAAGAAACTGAAAATTTCTGCAGAATGGAATCTTTTGTCGACCCAAGGGCATGAAAGTGCGAAGGAATGTAAAACGTTTTCAATCAGTAAATAATATGATTGTTACTGGATATGTTAGCTTTCAATTCGAACTTTTTCTTTTTCGGAATTTTTTTTTCAGGAAATCTATGTGAAGCTGGTATGCCGAGTAAGAAAAATAAATCTATTAAAAAACGTGGAGATAAAAAATCAATCTGAAATCCGTTATAAAACTGGATTTTGAAACATTACGGTGAGTTTTTTTTGTTTTGTTTTCTACTCAAACTTGTTTTTTCCCTTACCTTGCATGGTTTTGTTGCAATGGGATCCCAGATTCATATCCGTCCCAAAATCAAAGGAAAAAAATGGATAATTTTCTATTTCTCATACCATAACTTTTTTGTAATGCTTTACGTTTTTTTTATTCGTTCAGAAATTGCTTTTAAGCTGGTTTTTGATGGAGGGGCTTAACCAACGTCAACTTATCGTAAATTATTATTAGATAGCAGATATTTTTCGGGGAGGGGGGATATTGATAAGGATTTTGATGCTTTTTCACTCATTTATTTTCGATACTTTAAGAATAAAAATTTCACATTTCTGAAAAATATCTATCTTTCCCCTGCTGCTACAAGAAAGTGTTGCAAACTAGAATAAAAGATATGCTATTTAGAAGCATAAATAAAAATAGAATTTAAATCGTTTACTTTTTTCAATTCCTACTATTAGCTCACACTCTCCCTATATAAATCTTATTCAAATTTTCAATCGTTAATAAAACGATTTTTATTCCCACGCAAGTTCAAATACATTTTTTTTTTGAACTTGCAGTGGATGACACTGGATGTTAATACAGTTTTTTCCAATATTAATTCATTCATTAAATTTAATTGATTAATTAATTAATGTTTTGTTACATTTAAATTGCATAAATCTGCCAATAGATGGCGCCAGATAATCTTAAAAAAAATGAATGAAAATTATTTATAAAGGACTTTCTGCAATAGAGTAAAAAAAAAAGTAGGAATTGACTTTAAAGAATGTTTTTTTTAAATTTTTTTTTTTTTTTTTTTTTTTTTTTTTTGATCAGAATTGCTTTTAATTTGTTTTTTGATGGAGGTGCTTAACCAACATCAACTTAAAATCCTAAATTAGATTAGTTTGCAAATTTTTTTTTCTAAGGGGGAGGGGTTGATAAGAATTTTGATGGCTTTTTACCCATTAATTTTCAATATATTTAAAATAAAAACATCCCATTGCTGAAAGATGTCTATCTTTTCTCTGTTGCTATCGTGAATTGTTGCAAACCAGAATAAAAGATAGGATATTTGAAGGAAATTATGCATATAATTTAAATCAATTTTTTTATTGCGTATGTTGTAGCAATACATTTCGCTTTATATTTCTTACATACAGGGTGATTATAATTAAAATCCCAATATCAAAATGCAGTAAAAAAAAGAAACACTCGTTACAATGAGTTCAAATTTGAACTGAAGATACTAGAAGAAAGGGGAAAGGGTATGACATCCAATAAAAAGTTCCACCAATTTTTTATATCCAATTTGGTATGACCTTGCCGTGGTGGATGGGCTTTCCACTCACAGTGCCGAATCCGTTGTAATTTCCATGCAAAATATAATTCACTTTCTTAATGCCGTTTACAGCGCCATTTATTAATACACTTTAGAACTTTTTTTGATTCCATACCGTTACTCACTTCTTCAAGAATCTTCAGTTCCAACTTGAACTTAATATGACAAGTGGTTCTTTTTACAGCATTTTGAAAGTGGGACTTTTATTATAATTCCTGTATATCAAAGTTAAATAAATTTAAAGATTGAATATCGCCTTAATTCATTATATTAGTTATACGACTTTATAAGCAAATAGACCTTTATAATAAATAATAATATAAATACTTTTTTTTTTTAAATAAATAATGCATGCAAAATTGGCTATATAAATTCCAATAAGTTAAAAATAAATAAAGTTCACGTTCATCAGATCTAAAAGAGACAATTTTAAAATTTATTTTTAATTAATACATTTTTCGACATCAGCAAATATAAATTTACTGTCATTTAACATTTTTAATAACATCTGAAAGATTCACATTTTACAAACTATTTTCAAGCATTTTTCAAACTATTTTCAATTTAAAAGGGACATTATTAGAGATTTGTTCAAAAGAATTTGTAATTTGTAAAAATGTTCTACGGACATATAACAAATATTTCTCAATTAATGCTCTATTTACTTTAAAACAATAAAAAAAAAATCTCAGTACCTCAAAAATCATTCCCTTAATCATTTTATTCTTAGAAAAAATAAAATCGCAATATAATTGCTTATTAAATAAACAACATTAACAATTATGTCAAAAACTTGATGAAAAATGTTTTGAAACGTTTTCGATTATTGTCATCTTTCTAATATAAGCAATTCAATTAAAAGAAACTTAAAATAAAGAAATTCATGGCAGTATTCTGAATATTACAATTTTTCTTTTCAATTATTGCACCTGTTTACTTTAATACAATTAAAACAGTTATGCCAAATTTCTTAATTATTTCCTTCTAAATATAAAATTTTAATATATTTGATTAATGTATAAACGTTATTAGCTAAAGAATGTCGAAAATTTCCCGAAAAGATTTGGTTTAAGCTTTTCTCATTAAAGCTAATCAGCTTTGTAAATCAATTAAATGAAAATGGAAATAAAAAGAAATCCAAAGCAGTGTTGTCGACGCCATCGTTCTTTGCATAGAATTCATAACTGTCATCCACAAAGGTCTCCAATTACCTTGGGCAATTACAAATAAATATTTATTTTAATTCTCCAAAGGTTTAATTAAAGTCATATCATCCTTAAAAGAGACGGTACACTGACGTACACGAATAGGTACACGGTATTTAGGCACAGCTAATTAGTGAGAGTAGGACTCAGGGATTACGGCCTCCACTTGCGTCAGCAACTCCAGACGTTCTTCTGGGATTGTTTAATTAAAACGGGGAATCGCGTATGTTTCATTTGCTGAAGGTTAACTTAAATGAAATTATTTATACTTGATCCGTTAAGTGGAAGTTTTGATTTCTTTCTCGGAAGGTAACTTTTAAGATTGCTGTGATTGAATAAGTCGAAAAATTCATTAACGAAATAATTCTAATGGTGACAAAACTGCTAAGATAAAGACGCGGGGAAGATTGTTTTTTAAAAGCTTTAAGATTCTTTCTTGGAACTAATTGTGAAGTTGTATTGATGGAGTTTACGTAGACACTCGGGGAATATATTTAAAACAAATTAAGTTAAATATGTTTCTTATTAGTTAATGTAAGCATTATAGATTATTGAAATTTTAAAAAAGAAAACATATAATTTTGATTTGTTATAGATATTTTAATTTTTAAATACAATTGTAATTCCTATATTTAATTATTTTTATACTTTCAAAGTGTTTATATTTAATTTTTTTTTTTATTTAATTGTGAATTGTATGTATTTAGGGATGGTCACTGAGGCCGCTTAAAGAGAAACATAGAACCTGTATAATAGATGTTCCAAGATGCAAGCATTATGAGTTCGTAGAATATAATTTAATTATTCTGCGAACTCATAACCGTAAAGTCATCAATAAAACAGACAATATATGTCCCTACACTCGCAAAAATATTATTTTAAAATGAAAGTTATTTTTTTCTCATAATTTCGACAGTTCATTTTTGAATATATATTGATGCATGCACAATGTTTCTTGTAATACAATGTTTTTCACTATTTTGGACATTATAAAATAAATATATTTTGTAAAAGTGAGATAAATATGACGAACCGGAAAAATATTCAAGGCGGTAGGGCCACGGGTTGGCCACCCCTGCTCTAGAAAATGGACGAAACAAACATGGTTTGTTTGTTTAAGGAAATCCGACAAACGAATAAAAAATATTGAACTATAAACATGGAGCACTGACAGAAAATAAACGATTCAAATGTAAACTGTGTAGCTATCCCACACAATTATTTCACGCCATACCCAAAACATAGAAAATGGCATAAAAGTTAAGCCTAATATTTTTTGTTGTTGATCGTAAACTGACAGGATGTCCTGTAACACACGAACCGTTAAGCTTCTGGAACAAATGCTGAAAATGGAAGAAAAGATATATTTAAAAATATTTACAACAACGAAACGAAGACTTTTCAGAAAAGAAACTGAAAATTTCTTTAGAATGAAATCTTTTTTTGTCGACCCAAGCGCATGAAAGTCCCAGAAATATAAAACGTTTTCAATCAGTAAATAATATGATTGTTACTGGATATATTTGCTTTCAATTCGAACTTTCCTTCTTTCTGAATTTGTTCGAACATAGAACAATTTTTTTTTTTTTTTGGAACTCTATGTGAAGTTTGTATGCCGAGTAAGAAAAATAAATCTATCAAAAAAAAGTGGAGATAAAAGCCCAATATCTGAAATCTGTTATAAAACTGGATTTGAAACATTACGCTGTTTTTTTTTTTTATTATTATTCTAATTTGTTTTTCCCTTACCTTGCATGGTTTTGCTGCAATGGGATCCCAGATTCATATCCATCCAAAAATCAAAGGAAAAAGATCGATAATTTTCTGTTTCTCATACCATAGCGTTTCTGCAAATGCTTTACTTTTTTTTTTCGTTCAGAAATTGCTTTTATGTTGGTTTTTATGGAGGGGCTTATCCAACATCAACGTATCATCCTAAATTAGGATAAGAAAGCAAACATTTTTTTTTTCGGTAACAATTTTGATGTTTTTTCATCCATTTACTTTCGATACATTTTGAATAAAAATATCACTTTGCTGAAAATATATATCTTTTTTCTGCCTTCAACCGTAAATTTTTGCAAACCAGAATAAAAGATAGGATATTTGAAAGCGAAATTATGCATATAATTTAAATCATTTTTTTATTGCGTATGTTGTAGCAATGCATTTCGCTTTATATTTCTTACATACAGGTGATTAAAATTAAAATCCCACTTTCGAAATGCAGTAAAAAAAAGAACCACTAGTTACAATGAGTTCGAATTTCAACTGAATTTACTTGTAGAAAGGGGAAATGGCATGACATTCAAAAAAAGTTCCAAAAATTTTCATGTCCAATTTGGTATGACCTTGCTGTGGTGGATGTGCTTTCGACTCACAGTGTCACAGCTGTTGAATGACTTTCAAGTCATTTTTCAGTCAAAAAACCGAAACAATCAAGCACATTGAACACAACAGTTGGCTTAATGTGCAACTCATGCCGAATACGTTGTAATTTCGATGCAAAATATAATTCACTTTCTTTATGTCGCTTACAGCGCCATTTATTAATACACTTTAGAACTTCTTTTAATGCCGTACTGTTTCTCACTTCTTCAAGAATCTTCAGTTCGAACTTCAACTCATTAAGACAAGTGGTTCTTTTTTACAGCATTTGAAAACGGGATTTTAATTATAATTCCCTGTATATCAAAGTTATATAAATTTAAAGATTGGGTATCACCTTAATACATTACAGTATTTATACGATTTTATAAGCAAATATAGCTTTATATTAAATAATAATTCAAATACTAAACTGTTTTTTAATAAATAATGCATGCAAAATTGATTATATAAATTCCAATAAATTAAAAATAAATAAAGTTGTCATTCATCAGATCTAAAAGAGACAATTTTAAAACTAATTTTTAATTAATACATTTTTCGACACCAGCAAATATAAATTTACTGTCATTTATCATTTTTAATAACATCTGAAAGCTTCACATTTTACAAACTATTTTCAAGCATTTTTCAAACTATTTTCAATTTAAAAGGGACATTATTAGAGATTTGTTCAAAGAATTTGTAATTTGTACAATTGTTCTACGGACATAAAACAAATATTTATCAATTAATGCTCTATTTACTTTAAAACAATAAAAAGAATCAGTGACTCAAAAAATCATTTCCCTTAATCATTTTATTTTTAGAAAAAAAAAATCGCAATATAAGTGATTATTAAATAAACAACATTCACAAAAATTATGTCAAAAGTTTATGAAAAATATTTTGAAACGTTCTATATTAGAGACATATTTCTAATATTTGCAATTCAATTAAAAGAAACTTAAGCAAAGAAATTCATGGCAGTATTCTCAATATTACAATTTTCATCCTGGGATAGCCCTGTTTACTTTAGTATAATTAAAACAGTTATGCCAAATTTCTTAATTATTTCCTTCTAAATATAAAATTTTAATATATTTGATTAATGTATAAACGTTATTAGCTAAAGCCTGTTGAAAATTTCCCGAAAAAAGTTTTTGTTTTAAGCTTTTCCCATTATAGCTAATCAACTTTTGTAAATCAATTAAGTCAAAATGGAAGCAAGAAAAATGCGAAGCAGTGTTGTCGACGCCAATGTTCTTTCCATTGAATTCATAACTGTCATCCACAAAGGTCTTCAATTACCTTGGGGAATTAGAAATAAATATTTATTTTAATTCGCCAAAGCTTTAATTAAAGCCATATCATCTTAAAAAGAGACGCAACACTGACGTACACGAATAGGTACACGGTATTTAGGCACAGCTAATTAGTGAGAGTAGGACTCCAGGGATTACGGCCTCCACTTGCGTCAGTAACTCCAGATGTTCTTCTGGGATCGTTTAATTAAAACGGGGAATCGCGTACGCTTCATTTGCTGAAGGGTAACAGAAATGAAATTATTTATATTTGATCCGTGAAGTGGAAGTTTTGATTTCTTTCTCTGGAGGCAACTTTTAAGATTTCTGTGATTGAATAAGTCGCATAAGTTCATTAACGAAAGAATTCTAATTGCAACGAAACTGCAAAGGTAAAGATTCGATGAAGATTGTTTTTTTTAAAGCTTTACGAGTCTTTCCTTGGGATTTATTTTAAGGTCGTATTAATTGGATTTACGTAGACACTCGGGAATATATTTAAAACAATTTAAGATAAGAATGTTTGTTCTTAGTTAATGTAAGCATTATTTTTACTTGTTCTAATGCAGCAGGCAAACACTTAGACAGTTGTTTTGGATACCTTAAGGCAAGAGCTGCACCGGCATTACTCACTTAGCACTACCTAGAAGGTGCATGTAGCTTGAAGATAAGTTACGGACGCGGAGTAATACTACCCCCTGAACGTTCTACGATCATTTTAGACCGAGACGTACGGTTTAAAGTGGATTCCGAACCACTACAACTATCCATATCACCGCCGGGACTCGAATCCGATTAAAAATACTTGATATTTTTTTCTAATGCATCTGGCAAATACTAGACCGTGATCTTTTATGCCATAAAGTCTACACCGACGTTACTTACTTATCACTAACCAGTGGGTGCGTGTAACTTGAAAATGATCTACGGACGCGGAATAGCAATACCCCCGCGCAACGCTCTACGATCCGGCGATTTAAAGTGGATTCCGATCCGCTACAAGCATCCATAGTAGAACAGGGACTCGAATCTGAATCATGTGGTACCAGAGCACTAGCCACTCGGCCATTCCGTCCATAATGTATTATAGATTGATAGCATTATAGATTGTTGAAATTTTAAAAAGCATAACAAATACTGTTGGTTTATTTTAATTTTTAAATACAATTGTAATTCCTATATTTAAATATTTTTATACTATTACAATTTTTATAATTAGTTTTTTTTATCCAATTGTAATTATGTGTTAAAAGAGAATACCGGATTATAAGTAAAAACGAGCACATTTTAATTTTTACTACAAAATAGAACTGCAGAGAAAAAAAAAAAAAAAAAAAAAGCTAAAAAAAAAAGAAAAAAAGCAATTAATGATTTACATGTTTTACAAAAATTTGAAAGTTTTGTCATTAATGCCAGACATTTTCTACCGTTTTAATTGTAAGAAGATTTTGCATTCTAAATTTAAGGCAAATAGTATCATTTTGTGCTTTACAACAAAAACAAATAACATCCGAAATTTTTAGAAAAACAAAATTCCCTCCTTAGCCATGTGATACTTCGTGATGAAAATTGTGACAATATTATGTAATGTAATCATGGTTCCACCTACGCAGTGCAAGAGTACCCCTTGCAACGTACAGAAAAAATCGTCAATAGGCAGTCAGACTGTCACGAGAGAGGACGCAAAGCGCAAAAATTAAAATAAAAAATTTCGATGATATTTAGCTTATTCAGAGAGATCCATTGCCTTTTCCTTTTTAGATTTTTACAGAGTACCTATTTTTCAACTCCAGTGATCAAGCGATAAAAAAAAAAAACAATTCTGTATTGTGCCGCTGAAGTAATAATTAGCATGGGGTGGATAGGTTAGCTTATTTTTCTTCAGACAAACACCCAAACACGACACCCAAGGATTTCAAGGACAGACACCCAAAGTGGATTCGAACCACTACAAACATGCATGGCACCACAGGGATTCGAATCTGAAACTTGTTGTGCCGAGGGCCGGAGCGGTAACCACTCAACCATCAAACATCTTTTTCGACCATCTTTCATCAAGCATTCTATGCACTATCTGATATTAAAAAAGGCTTACATGTTTTCTAAACTGTATTTATTCACATAGTGACAAGCTAAAAATTGTCGTAAGCGTTAAGAAAAACCTGCTGTCTCACTCTCGTTTCCCCTTTCTTAGAGTACCTTCAGTTCAATTTTAAACTCATTCTGACGAGTGGTTCTTTTATTTATTTTGAATGTGGGACTTTAATTATGATCTCCCTGTATTTTCATTTTTAAAAAGCTGGGAATTATTTTCAAACTAACTAAACTATTCAAATTAAAGTGATGGATAAGCGAACAAGAAAACTTCTTTTAATCTTAACTAATCTATTACTGGAAATTAAAAAAAGGTACAAGAAAGAAATTTTTAAAAAAACTTATTACAGCGAAGTATTTCTTTGTAACAACATTATGCAAAAAATAATTTTTTTTCCGCTATCAATTAATTAATTGATCGATCTATTTCATCCATCCAATTAATTTAATTTATCCCATCCTATGAACTCTATTATTCTTTGATTGAAGATGTATTGTCCAACCTTAATTTTCCCTATTTACTTTTTTGTGAGAGATTAGAACGAGTGAGACTCCATTTCAAAAAGCTCAGCGTTTTAAGACGTTCATTAACTTTTTTATGAAGAAAAACAATTTTTTTCTTACTATCTCGTTTTCTTGATTACCAATAAGTTTTGTTTTTATGCTTCGCATTTTCCTTTAAGTTCCGTGTTACGATAAATTGAAATTTAAGGACATTATAGGTACAGTGTTTTTTGCAAAGTAACAATTGTAATTTAATTTTTTTTTTACCAATTCGGCATTTAGGTTTTTGGGTGGTATGGAGAAAAAAATAATTCTGAAGAGCCTGTTAGTGAGTTTTGGTTTAATTAATCATGTTCTAAACCTGCATAAAAATGAAACATTGTTTTTATTTCATGTAATTTAATTAGTTTTAAATTAAAACTAAGTTTTTTTTAACCCAAGAATAACAAGCTAATGATGAATTTTTTCTTATATATAAATAAACTGTATTTTATTTTCTAGGATTTTATGTTATATAATAAAATATTTATTCTGCTAAAAATTTCAACATAGGAATTTTTTTATTTCATAATGTATTCTATGCAATATCTGATATTAAAAAAAAAAAGGCTTAAATATGTTATAAAACTTAAATATTTTTTTTCAGCATAAGATATTTTTATTTCAGAACATTGTTGCTGTTCTTGTCCTAATAGTTGGCAATACAGAGATAGTTAATCTTTATACCATACGAACGACTGCGCCGCTATTACTCATTTAGTACTACCCAGGGGTACGTGTTGTTTCAACATAGGCTACGGAAGCGAGTAATACTATCCACACAACGCTATACGATCTTATTAGACCGGGACCTACTGATTAAAGTGGATTCTGAACCACTATAAACATCCATGGCATCATAAGTTTGCAGAATATAATTTAATTATTCTGCGAACTCATAACTGTAAACTCATCAATAAAACAGGCAATATATATTCCTATATTCTCAAGAATATTATTTTTATTTTATTACATTATTAGTTTATTTTTTCTCATCCTTTCGACAGTTCATGTTTGAATATAGGGATACACACATAATGTATTTTTTTAATACATTGGCTTTTCACTATTTTTGGCCATTATGAAATAAATATATATTCTAAAAGTGAGATAAGTCTCAAGGGCCGGAAAATATTCAAGGCAGGACGTCGGTTGCCACCCCTGCTCTAGAAAATGGACGAAACAAACATGGTTTATTAGTTTAAGGGAATCCGAAAAACGAATAAAAGATATTGAAATATAAACATGGAGCATAGACAGTCAATAAACGATTCAATTGTAAACTATGTAGCGATCCGATACAATTATTTCCCGCCATACCAAAACATAACAAATTTCCTAAAAATAAGTCTGCTATTTTTATATGCTGATTGTAAACTAACAGGAGGTCCTTTAATACACGAATCATTACATTTCTAGAACAAATGGTGAAAATGGAAGAAAGATATATTTAAAGAAGATTTAAAACAACAAAAACGAAGGTTTTATTCAGAAAAGAAACTGAAAATTTCTGAAGAATGAGATCTTTTGCGGACCCAAGGGCATGAATGTCCGAGAAATATGAAACGTTTTCAATCAGTAAATAATAGGATTGTTATTGGATATGTTTGCTTTCAATTCGAACTTTCCTTTCTTTCTGAATTTGTTCGAACATAGAACATTTTTTTCTTTTATTTGAAAATCTACGCGAAGTTGGTAGGCCGTGAAAGAAAAATAAACATATCAAAAAACGTGCAGATAAAAATCCAATCTGAAATCCGTTATAAAATTGGATTTGAAACATTACTGTTGCTTTTTTTTTGTTTTCTATTCAAACTTTGTTTTTTCCCCTTACCTTGCATGGTTTTGTTGCAATGGATCCCAGATTCATATTCGTCTCAAAATCAAAGGAAAAGAAATCGATAATTTTCTATTTCTCATACCATAACTTTTCAGTAATGGTTTACGTTTCTTTTCGTTCAGAAATTGCTTTTAAGTTGATTTTTGATGGAGGGGCTTAACCAACGTCAAACGTAACATCCTAATATAGGATTAGATAGCAAATCTCCTCGGGGGGGAAGGAAGGGGGATTGATAACGATTTTGATGCATTTCCGTCCATTTATTTACGATAATTAAGAATAAAAATAATTTAGAATAAAAATAATGGTGAAAAATACATATATTTTTCCCTGTTGTTACCGTGAATTGTTGCAAACCAGAATAAAAGATACAATATTTGAAAGCATAAATATGAATATAATTTAAATCGTTTAGTTTTTTTTATTGCGTATGTAGCTGCAATAAATTTACCTTCTTATTTCTTCCTTATATCAAAGTAATAATAATTTAAAGATTTGATTTCGCCTTAATTCATTACATTTGATATACAACTTTTATAAGCAAACTGGTGTGACCAACCTGCGACCAACCTTGAACATTTTTTCCGCATCATGATATTTTATTACACTGTTACAATATATATTTTGTTTATAATGGCCAAAGTATTGAAAACCAATGTATAAAAATACATTATGTGTGCATCAATAGATTGAAAAATGTAATAATGAGAAAAATTATCACTTGAGTTTTTTTTTCTGGGGGCGGGGATTTGATAAGAATTTTGATGCATTTTCATCCATTTATTTTCGATATATTTAGAATAAAAATATCGCATTGTCATATCATATATATCTATATGATATTTAAAAGCATAAATATGGATATAATTTAAATCATTTATTTTTTTTTTTTTGTTGCGTATGTTGTTGCAATAAATTTCGCTTTGTATTTCTTACATACAGGGCGATTATAATTAAAAGTCCGACTTTCAAATTGATGTAAAAAAAAGAACCATCCGTCACAATGAGCACAAATTTGAACTGAAGATACTTGAAGACGGAGGAAACGGCATGACATCAAAAATGTTCCATCGAGTTTTCCCATCCAATTTGGTATGACCTTGCCGTGCTTTCCACTAACAGTGTCACAACTGTTGAATGGCTTGGAAATCATTTTTAACGTCGAAAAACGGAAACAATCAAGCACATTGAACACTACAGTTGGTTTAATGTGCAACTCATGCCAAATACGTTGTCATTTTAATTTAAAATGTCCCTGGCAGCCGAATTCACTTTCTTTATGCCGCTTACAGGGCCATCTATTAATACACTTTGGAACTATTTTTAATGCCGTATCGTTCCTCCCTTCTTCAGTTCGAATTTGAACTCATGGTTCTTTTTACAGCATTTTGAAAGTGGGACTTTAATCATAATCACTCTGTATATAAAAGTTATAGAAGATCAGATTTCGCCTTAATTCATTACATTAGATATAAAACTTTAAAAAACAAATAGAGCTTTTATATTAAATCATAATATAAATACAAAACTTTTAAATGAACGGATGCAAAAGGGGCTGTATAAATTCAATAAATTCAAAATAAATAAAGTTTGACGTTCATCAGATCTAAAAGAGACAATTTTAAAATTTATTTTTAATAAATACATTTTTAGACACTAGTAAATATAAATTTTCCTGCTTTTAAATTTTTAATTACATCAGAAAGTTTCAAATTTCTAAAAGTATTTTTTTATTTAAAAGGGACATTATTAGAGATATGTTCAAAAAAAAAGTCATTTGCAAAATTGTTCTATGAAAATATTACAAAGGTTTCTCAATTAATGCGCTATTTACTTTAAAACAATAAAAAAAAAAAATTAGTGCAAATTCCTTTAATCATTTTATTCTTAGACAAAAATAAAATACTTATATAAATGATACTTAAATAAATCTTATTAACGAAAATTATGTCAAAAATTTCATAAAAAATGTTTTGAAACGTTCTCTGTTATAGTCATCTTTCTAATATTTGCAATTCCATTAAACGAAATGGCAGTTTTCTCAGTATTACAATTTTTTTTTCAGTTACTGCACTGTTTACTTTAGTGCAAGTAAAATAGTTCTGCCAAATTTCTTAATTATTTCATTCTCAATATAAAATTTTAATATGCTTGATTAACATATAAGCGTTATTAGCTAAAAGTATGTCGAAAATTTCCCCCAAAAGTTTTTGTTTAAGCTTTTCCCATTATAGCTAATCAACTTTTGAAAATCAATTAAATGAAACTGGAAGCAAAAAGAAATCCAAAGCAGTGTCGTCGCCGCCAACGTTCTTTGCATAGAATTCATAACTGTCATCCACAAAAGTCTCCCATTACCTTGGGCAATTAGAAATAAATATTTATTTTAATTCTCCAAAGGTTTAATTAAAGTCATATCATCCTTAAAAAAGAGATGAAACACTGACGTACACGAATAGGCACACGGTATTTAGGCACAGCTAATTAGTGAGAGTAGGACTCAGGGATTACGGCCTCCACTTGCGTCAGCAACTCAGATGTTCTTCTGGGACTGTTTAATTAAAACGTTGAATCGCGTACGTTTCATTTGCTGAAGGTGGACTGAAATAAAATTATTTATATTTGATTCATTAAGTGGAAGTTTTGATTTCTTTCTCGGAAGGCAACTTTTAGGATTGCTGCGATTGAATAAGTCGGATAAGTTCATTAACGAAAGAATTCTAATGGCGACGAAACTGCAAAGGTAAAGACGCGGTGAAGGTTGTTTTTTTAAAAGATTTATTATTCTTTTCTTGGGACTTATTTTGAGGTCGTATTAATTAAGTTTACGTAGACGCTCAGGAATATATATTAAACAAATTAAGATAAGTATGTTTGTTAATAGTTAATGTAAGAATAATAGATTATTGAAATTTTAAACAAATAATGTTGATTTATTATCGATATTTTTATCTTTAAATACAATTGTTATTCCTATATTTAATTATTTTTAAACTATTACAATTTTTATAATCAATTCTTTTTTTTTTATTCAGTTGTAATTATTTCGTTTTTTCTTTCTAATGCAGCTGGTAAATACTTAGACAGTTAGCTTTTATGCCCTGCAAGTGCTGAACCGACAATACTCACTTAGCACTACCCAGGGGGTTCATGCAACTTGAAGATAAGCTACGGAAACGAAGTAACAATATCCCCGCAACGTCCTAAAATCCTATTAGACCGGGACCTACGGTTTATGTGGATTCCGAAACTACTACCGGGCACTGCCACTATTCGAAGACGAAACCTGTGGTACCGAGTTCAGAAAGCTAGCTACACATCCATTCAGGTCCCAATGTAAGCGTGATAAATTGTTAAAATTTTAAAAGCAAAACAAATAATGTTGATTTATTTTAGATATTTTAATTTTTAAATGCAATTGTAATTCTTATACTTAATTATTTTTTATAATATTGCAATTTTTTATAATTAGTTCATTTTTATTTAATTGTAAGTATTTGCCAAAAGGGTAAATCGGATTAAAAGTAAAGAACTAAACATTTAATCTGGGCTACAAAATAGAACTTCTAAAAAAAAAGCAATTAATGATTTACAAGTTTTTAAAATTTGAAAGTTTTGGCATTAAAATAGAACATCTTCTACGTATTTTAATTGTAAAGGCATTTTGTATTCTAAAATTAAGGCAAATACTATCATTTTGTGCTTTGTTTTTTAGGAAAACAAAATTTCCTCCTGAACCAAATAATACTTCGAAATGAAAATTATCAATATTATGCAATAATTTATATTGTAATAGATGTGTCTTTGTTTGTTTGAGTGTGGTGAAAAGGAGTTCAATTCTAATAATACATTTATTGTGACTACCAATACCACTTTTAAAAACGTTACAAACGTTTTACCACGCCACACCGCAAAATAAATGTTTTGTTTTTGATCAATTTCATTTAAAAAACAACGTATTCCTATCTGAAAAATTAAATCAAAAGCTCTAACAACTTCCACCAAGAGTTTGGTTTACTCTGCTATCCACAATCAACTGTGCCCTATCTAGGCAGGATCACTGAGGTCACTTAAATAGACACATAGAACCTGTATATTAGATGTTCCAAGATGCGCGCGCATCATGTGTTCGCAGAATATAATTTAATTATTCTGCGAACTCATAATAGTAAACTCATCAATAAAACAGACAATATCTGTCCTATATTCTCAAGAATAGTATTTTGAAATCAAAGGTAATTTTTTTCTCATCATTTCGACAATTTATTTTTGAATAGATGAATGCACACATAATGCATTTTTAAATACATGGGTTTTCCCTACTTTGGTCACTATAAAATAAATATATTTTGTAAAAGTGAGATAAATCTCACGGGCCGGAAAAATATTCAAGGCAGGCCGCTGGTTGGCCGACCCTGCTCTAGAAAATGGACAAAACAAACATGATTTTTCTGTTTAAGTGAATACGGTAAACGAATAACGATGTTGAATATAAATATGGAACACAAACATATAAATACACGATTCGATTGTAAGCTATGTAGCTATCCGATGCAAGTATTTCCCGCCATACCAAAACATAACAAATGACCTAAAAATAAGCCTTCTATTTTTATATGCTGATGGTAAACTAACAGGAGGTCCTTTCATACACGAATCATCACACTTCTGGAACAAATGGTGAAAATGAAAGAAAAGAAATATTTAAAAAGATTTAAAACAACAAAAACAAAGGTTTTTCAGAAAAGAAACTGAAAATTTCTGAAGAATGAGATCTTTTGTGGAGCCATGGGCATGAAAGTCCGAAGAATATAAAACGTTTTCAATCAGTAAATAATATAATTGTTACTGGATATGTTTGCTTTCAATTCGAACTTTCCTTCTTTCTGAATTTGTTCGAACGTAGAACATTTTTTTTTTTTTTTTTTTTTTGGAAATCTATGTGAAGTTGGTATGCCGAGTAAAAAAATAAATCTATCAAAAACGTGGAGATAAAAATCCAATCTGAAATCCGTTATAAAACTCGATTTTGAAACATTACGGTGCTTTTTTGTTTTCTATTCAAATTTGTTTTTCCCTTACCTTGCATGGTTTTGTTGCAATGGGATCCCAGATTCATATCCGTCTAAAATCAAAGACAAAAAAAAATCGATAATTTTCTATTTCTCATACCATAGGTTTTCGGTAATGCTTTATGTTTTTTTTCTCGTTCAAAATTGCTTTTAAGTTGGTTTTTGATGGAGGGGCTTCACCAACGTCAACTTATCATCCTAAATTAGGATTAGATAGCAAACGTTTTTTCGAGGGGGGGGGAGGGGCGGTGGCGGCTTTGATAAAGATTTTGATGCGTTTTTATCCATTTATTTTCGATATATTTAGAATAAAAAAATATTTAAATCCTTGCTGAAAAATATTTATTTTTTTCCACTGTTCCTACCGTGAATTCTTAGAAACAAGAATAAAAGATACGATATTTAAAAGCATCAATATGAATATAATTTACATCACTTACCTTTTTTTTATTGCGTATATTATTGTAATAAATTTCGCTTTATATTTCTTACATATAAAAAAATTATATAAATTTGAAGATTGGGTCACGCCTTAATTCATTACATTAGATATACATCTTTTTTAAGCATATAGAGTAGGGGTGGCCAACATTGAACATCTTCTGGTCTATAATATATATTACACTTTTACAAAATATATTTATTGTATAATGGCCAAAGTAGGGAAAACCAATGTATTAAAACAATACATTATGTGAGCATCCCTATATTCCAAAATGAATTGTCGAAATGATGAGAAAAAAATTAAATTTGATTTTAAAATAATACTCTTGTGAAATTATGACAGATATTGGCTGTTTTATTTATGAGTTTACATTTATGAGCTGATTGTTGCTTGCAGAGCAAACAGGGTCTCTTAGTTTCAAGTGAAAATTTCTTTTTGGTTTCTTTTAAAATAAATATTTTTTAATGATTTCCACTTTTTATGTCATTTATATTTATACATTTTTTATAATTCATTTTGAGTGTTACATATTTCTTTACAATGTGCTTTCAGTATCATTATTATTATATTATCTATGCTTATATGTAAGAATAATGGTAAACACATTAATAATAACTCATTATTTTTCAATTTTTACTCCAAAAAATGTCAATAGTGGGTTTAAATCTAATAGAGGTATATATCTTTTTATATGCGGAACGCGCGGAGTTAGGATGCCTTTCCAAAGTGGTCCACAAGATCATTTGGGTAGACACCCCTGAATTAGAGTTTTATATTAAATCATAATATTAATACAAACCTTTTTTTTAAATAAATGATGGATATACAAAAGGGCTTTATAAATTTTAATAAATAAAAAATAAATAAAGTTAACGTTCATCAGATCAAAAGCAAGTATTTAAAAAATTATTTGTAATTAATACATTTTTCGACACTAGCAGATAACGACACTAACACTTCGACACTAGCACTTCGTTAAATATCAATTTATTGATATTTAAAATTTTAATTACATCAGAAAGCTTCACATTTCTGAAAATAGTTTGTAATTTAAAAGGCACATTATTAGAGATTTGTTGAAAGGAATTAATTATTTATAAAATTGTTCTATGGAAACATTACAAATGTTTCTCAATTAATAGACTATTTACTTTAAAACAATAAAAAAAATATCAGTGCAAATTCCATTAATCATTTTATTATTAGAAAAAAATAAAATTGTAATATCATTGATTATTAAAAGACTTATTAACAAAAAATATGCCAAAAATTTCATGGAAAATGTTTTTAAAAGATCTCAATTACAGTCATCTTTCTAATATTTACAATTCAATTAAATGAAGCTTAAAGCAAAGAAATACACGGCTGTTTTCTTTCAATTGTGTCACTGTTTACTTTAGTACAATTAAAACAGTTATGCCAAATTTCTTAATTACTTCCTTCTTAATAATAAATTTTAATGTATTTGATTAACATATAAACGTTATTAGCCAAAGTTTGTCGAAAATTTCCCGAAACACGTTTTTGTATGAGCTTTTTCCCATTATAGCTAATCAACTTTTGTAAATCAATTAAGTGAAAATGGAAGCAAAAAGACATGCGAAGCAGTGTTGTCGGTGACACCGTTCTTTGCATAGATTCATAACTGTCATCCACAAAGGTCTCCAATTACCTTGGGCAATTAGAAATAAATATTTATTTAAATTCGACAAAACTTTAATTAAAGCCATATCATCCTTAAAAGAGACGGAACACTGACATACACGAATAGGCACACGGTATTTAGGCACAGCTAATTAGTGAAAGTAGGACTCAGGGATTACGGCCTCCACTTTTGCGTCAGCAACTCCAGATGTTCTTCTGGGATTGTTTAATTAAAACGGGGAATCGCGTACGTTTCATTTGCTGAAGGTTAACTGAAATAAAAGTATTTATATTTGATCCGTTAAGTGGAAGTTTTGATTTCTTTCACTGAAGGCAACTTTTAAGATTTCTGTGATTGAATAAGTCGGATAAATTCATTAACTAATGAATTCTAATGGCGACGAAACTGCAAAGGTAATGACGCGGTGAAGATTTTTTTTTAAAAGCTTTACGAGTCTTTCCTTTGGGACTTATTTTGAGGTAGCATTAATGGGGTTTAAGTAGACACTCGGGAATATATTTAATAAAAATTAAGATAAGTAAATTTGTTATTAGTTAATGTACAGATTGTTGAAGTTTTAAAAACAAAAGAAATAAATATTTATTTATTATAGATATCTTAATCTTAATTTTTAAATACAATTGTAATTCCAACATTTAATTTTTTTTTATAATATTACAGTTTTTATAATTAATCCTTTTTTTTATTCAATTTTATGTAATGGTTTTCTTTCTAATGCAGCCGGTAAATAGTTTTCCATAAGGAATTCAATCTCTGTAGAGCAATTTGCATCAACACGAAACATTTCCTAGGAATGGTTCTATATACACTATCCAGTCACATTAATGTGACCACCAAATACTTTCGACGTCAGCGTGAAATAACCAATCACACAAGGCAGGTGGCAGCACATTGCAGTGGAGTGTATATACAGAATTTCACTTAATACCGCTTAAATAACACTTAATACCACATTCCACACTCCACTTAAAGCCAGAATATACAAGAATGTATATTCTGACTTTTGACAGGTGGTCACATTAATGTGGCTGGACTGTATATCTTCCCGATTCATCTCTCTTGTAATTTTTCTGAAAATGTTCTTTACAAATACAGTGAGCCACAAAATTGAGTATACACCTCTAAAACTTTTAGACTTCTTCCAATTACAAATTAAATATTGATTTAAATAGATAAAATTTTTTATCCTAGATACTTTAACCTCTGCTTTACCATCCTATAATAACACAATTCTATAGTTAACTTATTTATTACGACAAAAGTTAAGCTGATTCGAAGAAGAAAAGATAGAAAACCATGCCACAAAATTGAGTATACACTTCTTATATTGGTAAATTATGCCACCACTTTTTTTTTAGTTTCAAATTTTCTTTAAAGAGTTTCAGGAGTAGCTGCTGCTTATAACACGTGCTATTGCACTTCAACTCTTTTTTAAATAGCATTTTCTCATTAAAAATCGTAAAATGAGCTCTCGTAGAGAAACTACTGAATCTGGCGTTTATTGGTTGTAAAATGGTCGAAAGAGAGCAAATCTCTTCGAGAAATCGCTTCGTTGATTGGTGTAACTCATGGTTGTGTCCAAACAATACTACAGAAGTATAAAAAAAAACTGGATCTGTGGCCAATATTCCTGGAAGAGGACCTAAAGAAATACTGAGTACTACAGCGAAGATGAAAATCATTCACTCAGTAAAGAAAGGATGCGAGGGTGAGTGCCTCTAAACTAGCTTTATCGATGTTCTCTACAATCGGGAAAAAGATCTCAGTTGAAACAATTCGACGTACCCTTCACCAATATGGGTTTCATGTCCGTACACCAATACGAAAGCCACTCATCAAGTATGTGAATAGACAAAAGAGAGTGATTTTCGCCAAAGAACATCGTTTAAAGCCTATTTTCTTTCTGGAACACTGTAATATTTTCTGATGAAAGTAAGTTTAATCTTTACAGAAGCGATGGACGACTTAAAATATGGAGCGAAGCTGGGAAAGCACTGGCACCTAAAAACACTATTAAGACAGCCAAGTTCGGAGGTGGATCTGTCCCCGTTTGGGGTTGTATGTCGGCTGGAGGAGTTGGCGAGCTTGCTTTATTGATGGTATTATGGACAAACATGTATATTTGGGGATTTTAAATGATAACTTGAAAAAAAGTGCCAGTAAGTTGGGGCTTGGGTCAAGCTTCATATTCCAGCAGGACAACGACCCCAAGCATACAGCGAAGATTGTGCAGTTATACTTGCTGAACCATTGCAAGAAGCAATTACACACTCCAGCCCAGTCTCCTGACCTAAACGTCATCGAAAATTTGCGGTCGAAATTAGAGAAGCTGAACATGAGCACGAAAACACAAGCAAGGAAGTTCTCAAGAAGGTTCTGAGAGAAGAATGGGCTAAAATTTCTGTTGAAACCACTAAAACACTAGTAGAATCTATGTCCAGAAAATTACAAGCTGTAATTCAAGCAAAAGGTTATGCAACAAAATATTAATTTGTACGTTAAAAGGAAATTAATAAAGGTGTATACTTATTTTTGTGGTGTTGTTTTTCTCTCGTCTCAGATCTTTTATTTTTTTTCGTAAAAAATAAATAAACGTAACAATTTTATAAGTATAGTACGGTAAAGCATAGACTAAAGTATATAAGGTAAAAAATTCAATCATCTTAAATCAATATTTAATTTGTAATTGTAAAAAGTCTCTAAGTTTCTAAGGTGTATAATCAATTTTGTGGCCCACTGCATATATTTCGCTATTCTTCATTGTATAAGGTTCCACTGATTCGAGTTCCCAAAACTTCCTCATTGTATAATCAAAGTTATTTGTGGATAGTCCACAATGTCCTCTATGTACATTTTTTGCCATACTGCATCCGACACCACGAAAGCGAACACAATATTTTTGAGAAAGGTTTCAAATATTTAATGCTAAACTGACATGGCTCAAGTAAATCATAAACTACTTCCGCTCCCAACACCATCTGAATGTGGTCAATAACATTAAATCTCTTGTCAGCCAAATTAATCATTTTCTTTTTATTTCTATTTTGTTTAATGGAATTAAATCTTCTGTGATCTTGGAACTACTGTAAAATCCGATTCACAAGTTAATTTTTTTCTTTAACCTAATAGATGCAGCAATACTCGATTTAATAGCAGATTGAGAAAAGTTCAAACTCGAAACCGCTATGTTTATTTTCTCTTTTTTCCAAACACAGCCTGTTTACATATTCTTCAGTCAAAAAACAAGATGTACGAATCCAGCAAGGTTTTGATTGAAAATAAATCTCCTGTCACATTAGAAATGAAGCAGATGGCTGTGCTCAATAAAACATTCTTCATTCTACTTGAAGTACCTATATGTTGTAGTTAAAAAAGACTTATCTTCTTGTCTCGTACTTGGCCTAAACTCACTTCCCGAGGGAGAAAATTCACTTTCGTTGCCTCTTTCTTTCTACTCTGGATTGATTGGTTTATTGGGTTCGGATTGAAATGGAAGGTAGTATAATGCCTCTATCAACGAGCAAGTATATCGATTTACATTTCTTTACTCGATGATTCGAGAAAATGCAGTTAGATCATGGATTCGTTTTTCAATAACCTCAATTCTGTTAATCACTAAAAGGTTTCCATAACTGGGGCATTGGTAAAAGGATGATTTTATTCACACAATATGCATTTGAAGTTTTGTTCCTTTCAGAAAGAAACACTTTAGCGGTAGTTTTAAAATGTCGTTTTTCACAAACTACAATTCACAACTATAATTGTAGTCATAATTTGTTTCACTCTTTGAAACGATGTGCAGATCTAATTCTCTTCCCAATGGCTGATGATTGAATCATGTTTCCCTTGTTTGATACTAATGTGCCTCTGTAATTCTCTGTGAAGGGATACGGGTGGCCTGATGACCGAGTGACTAGCGCTCTGGCGCTCTGTACCACAGGTTTTGGGTTCGAGGATGTTTGTAGTGGTTCAGAATCTACTTTAAACTGTAGGTTCCGTCTAATGAGCCTGAAGCATGTACAAGATGACAGTAGAGCAACAAACCTGTCAAGGGATGCTAACATTTTATCCGTAAAATACATTGTTTATTTACTTCATTTAACGAAAACAATGCACCCCAGTACCCGAGTTCACTTTAGTTAGAAAAAAAATAGCAGTTTCTGAAGAAGAATAAAGAGTTGCATATTGTTAACGAAATTCAAGTTTGCATCCCAAAGAATTCTACTACTGTGTCCAAAAAGGAAGAACCGTTTTCAATTTAAAATTCCTGGTGCTTATGGAATTGATATTTTTTCTTTTTTAGGTTGCTGGCACTGTCCTTGTAATCTGTGTGAAATTTCACGTCAAAATATTCATTAGTGTTTGAGTTACGCTTGGCTTTGTGAGACGCTGAAATGGATTACAGCGATTTTTAAAAGGTCTGAATTCATTGAGAAAAAAATTGCATTCAATTTTGTTTGCGGAAACATATAGAACGTTGCAGAAGGCTTTCGGCGAGCATTTCTATATCGGAAAGAAATGTTTAAAAGTGGTATAAACAGTTCAAAGAAGGCAGAGAACGTGTTGAAGACGAAGAGACCTCTGATAGACCATGAACCTGAACTGACGAAGCTCAAGCCAATTCTATTTAAAGATGTTTTGAGCCTTAAATGCGTCAAATCTTGATGGGTACCGAAAATACTAATTGCGTCAGCTCACACTGCATTGATTCTTCCTGACTATTTCACCAAAAATGAAACCGATTTGTTCCACAACCACCGTATTCACAACCTGCGACATCTGGCTATTCCCCAAACTCAAAAGACCACTCTGGAGACAAAGATTTAAATCGATTGAAGAGATTCAACGTGAATCCCCGCGCGCTTTAAAGGCCATCCCTGCCGATGACTTTTTGGCGTGCATTGAGAATTGAAAAAACATTGAAACATTGGCATCAGTGCATTGTGTCCGGAGGGGATTACTTTGAAGGCGATGAAATAAATTTTTCAAGAATAAATAAAGAGTATTTGAAAAAAAAATTCCTCTTACTTTTTGTGCACAGTGGTATATAAACGTTAACAATTTCATAAAATTAATTTCTATTTTTTCGATACATTGTATCATTTAAATAAACAAAATCTTAACTCAGTAAATATTTAAAAGCTATTTCAGGTTCATTTTTAAAAAACACATTTCACTTGCATTTCTTAAACCACCCCTTTTGAATACTTTGTGAAAATTCAAAATAATTAAAAAAGGCTAACATTGTTTTCCATTCACGAAAGGCAAATTTAAACTACAGATGTAAATTCAAATTCCTGAATGAAAATAATTCACCCTATCTATTGCAGAAAGCGTGCAACAATTGCCATAATAATAATACCTAGTGAAAGATTTGCAGAAGCTCAAATAAAAAGTTATTTGTAACTTTCTCTGCTGGAAACAGAATTTAATTTATTTGGTGGCGGTTTTGTATTCTTTGTTCGGAAAACGAAGTAAAAGAATTTATGATAGCGTCCGTTCGAAGGACTATCATCATTCCGCAGACTAGATAGTTCGAAATTAAAGCATCAACCGTAAAAACCAGAATCAGTTTTATTCTTATTTTGTCAATTTCTTTCTCCAAAAAGGAAATCGTACGAAGGGCGGATTGTGGTTCACCGAACAGGAAAACGCAGAAACAAGATTTTTCTCCCAGACAAAGATGGAATATTTTATTTCACTATAGATGTTTTTCATTTTCCAATCCAACTCCTTTGTTGGATGAGATATTAGTTGGCAAAAGATAAAAAATATGATACTACTACTGTGCCCCCCGGAACACAATTTATTCTTCCAAATTTATTTCATTGCCTTCAAAGTACTTATGCCAACTTTTTTTCCAATCCTCAATACATGCTAAAAAGTCATCGGCAGGGATGGCCTTCAAAGTGCGCGGCGATTCACGTTGAATCTCTTTAGTCGACTCAAAACGGTGTCTCAGAAGAGGTCTTCTGAGTTTAGGGAATAGCCAGAAGTAGCACGCTGCTAAATCAGGTTAATACGGTGGTTGTAGAACGATATGGATTTCATTTTTGGCGGAAAAGTCACGAAGAATCATTGGAGTGTGAACTGGGGCATTCAGTGTTTTCGGTACAAATAGAGAATTGACGCGTTTGAAACGCAAAATGGAATTTACCGATCTTTTGAATTTCGAACATAATCATCAAGGTCTCTAATTGTAAATGGACGATTTTCAAACACAAAATCTTTAATTTTTTGAAATGAGCATCGTCGGTTGAGGTGGATGGTTGACCAGAAGGCTCTTCGTCTTTAACGCGTTCTCTGCCTTCTTTGAACTGTTTATACCACTTGTAAACATTTCTTTCCGATATAGAAATGCTCACTGAATGCCTTCTGCAACATTCTATACGTTTTCGCAAATAAAATTTAATGCAAGATTCTTGTTCAATTAATTCTGGCATTTCAAAAATCGACGAAATCCGTTTGAGCGTCTCACAAAGCCAAGCGTAACTCTAACACTCATGAATATTTTGACGTCAAATTTCACACAGATGTCAAGGACAGTGTCAGCAACCTGAAAAAAAGAAAAAAATTGAAATTTCATCAACCCGGGAATTTTAATTTAATTCTTACTGTTTGGACACATTAGTAGAAATAAAATACCACATAATATCAGATAATACACAAAAATAGTTTTTTCAATTAATTTGTGGCATTTATAAGTTTAACGTTTTTAAAGAATTTAGTTTCTTGATTTTTGATTTTTTTTTATTACTACATTCAATGTATGAGTAGTTGTGAACTTAGGAGAATAAAAAAGCAGTAACAATATTTCTTCAAAAACAATCATTATTCCTCGGATAGATACAGGAGGCCAGGTGGCCGAGTTTCTAGCGCTCTGGATTACCGAACACAGGGTTCGAGCCCTGGAAGTGCTATGGGTGTTTGTAATGGTTCGAATCCACTTTAAACCTCAGGTCCCCATCTGTTTAGACGTGTGCACAAGATGACCGTATAGCACAAACCAAACCAAACCAATCAGCCAGATACGGGTTAAAAAATAGCAAGTAATTATAGCTTCTCACTCCATCTACTGAACATGTAAAATCATTTTCACCAAAGCCTCGATTCCATCATTAAAGAAAATCAGTATCAAATCTTTTGATGTCCCAAAAATTTTAATATTAATACGAATTAACAACTGTATTATTGTTAAAACTGCATTTTTTTTCAACTGGATTATTTGCATAATTTATGAATCGCCTATCACCCATTCGCTTTTCAAAATAACTGAGGAGACAAATGAAAGCTCCCTTTTTGTGTGGTGTGTTGTCATGATAAATCTTTAGGGCAGAAAATTCAAAAAGATGCAAATAACAAATGACATTTTTATGTTATTTGATCATAATTGAAATGGTAAAATATGGATGGACTGCAGCAGGCTCTACACGGTGTATCCTGACTAACGCTGAATCTATTAATATGTGTAGTTGAAGAAACAACACATATTAGTAGAGGACCTGATTGCCGAGTGGCTGGAACAGTGGCGCTCGGCGGTGCCATGGATATTTGTGTTGGTACGGAATCCACTTTAAGACGTAGGTCTCGGTCTCATATGACCGTCACAAGGCCCAATCAGATTTCTCACCCACATCCCTTTCCAAACTGTACTCAGCTCTAGGTACAGTAATGTGTTGTGGTGTAATAGTAGTAGTTGTTGGGGCCTGATGGCTAAGTGGCAAGCTCTCTGTCGCGCAGTACCACAGTTTTCGGTTTCGAACCACGGCGGTACCATGGCTGCTTTTAGCAGTTCGAGATCCATTTAAGCCGTAGGTCCCAGTCTAATATGACCGTAGAGCGTCACAGAGCCCAATCAGACTTCTCACCCACATCCTTCCCAAACTGTAAAAGGGGAAACTCAGCTCTAGGCACAGTGATGTGGTGTGGTTTAGTAGTAATAGTAGTTGTTGTTCTTGAAGTTAATGACTTTAGGTAAAACTACCTTTTATTTTACGATCTATATTTATAATTAAAATAATAGTTCTATTAATTTCTGAGTTGGTTAAATATTTTATGAATTTATTTAAGAATAAATTTATAACAAATAATCAAATATGCAATATTTAAATTATACGCAATAAACGAGTTTGCTTAGCACAAGAAAGTTTTAGTTCATATAAAACTTATTTGTAAGAGCTTTTTAATAATTTATAACTTGCTATAAAGTTTAAGGATATAACCTAAATTCTACAGGATGCAAAATTAAAAATAAACAAAAATATTATACCCTACACATTTAAAAGCAAAATTTTATCTCACCCTGTGAAATACAGCGATGCGTGCTTATGTCATATAAGGCTGCATATCAGAAAAGGATGAATTCAGTTCAGTTTGTGACTGAGCGCATAAATAAATTCAGCGATAAATCAGTACGTTTTCCCTAAAGTTAAAAACGTTTGAAACGGATAAATCTATTCGAAAATGCCAAAAATTTAACAAGGAAGAGTTTTATCTTCGTGAAAAGAAGTGAAAAAAAATAAATGACTCACCGGAATGTTAACCCCTGTTTTCTATCAAAATCCCAGGATTCTTTAACTTTCTTAAAATAAAAAAAACCCAACTATTTATTTCCGCTATATAAATGAAGATAACGGGCAACGCTATCTAGGATAAAAATTATGTTTGTGTTTTGCACAAATTTTTATTCTGAACTACTTTTTTTTTTCTGAATTTCTTCTTTTTCGTATAACTTTTCTCCGTTGTATTTGCAATTTTTAAAATATTTTTAAATGATTTATTGTCCACAAATGTTTCAATCTCTATACAACATTATTTCCCCCATCAAGTAAAGTAAAGGGTGATTATAATTTAAATCCCATTCTCAAAATGCTGTCAAAAAGAACCACTCGTCACAATAAGTTCAAATTTGAACGAAACTTGAAGAAGGGGGAAACGGTATGGCATCAACAAAAAGTTTCATCGATTTTTCCCATCCAATTGGGTCTGATCTTGCCGCGGTGTTCCACTCACAGTGTCACAACTGTTGAAAGACTTGGAAGTCATTTTTTCCGTCAAAAGACCGAAACAATTAAACACATTGAACACTGCAGTTGGTTTAATGTGCAACTCATGCGAAATATGTTCTCATTTCGATTCAAAATATCACTGGAAGCCGAATTAGCTTTCTTTATGCCGCTTACAGCGCTATCTATTAAATACACTTTGGAATATTTTTTTTTGATGCCGTACCGTTTCTCCCTTCTTCAGTTCAAATTTGAACTCCTTTTGATGATTGTTTCTTTTTTTTTTTTTTACAGCATTTTGAAAGTGGGACTATAATATACGGGGTAATTATAACTACCCTGTATATATCATTTCGTAAAATAGTTCAGTGTCTTGTAAATTAAAATGTATTTTTATGTAATTTGTAAATTTTGTAAATTATTTTGTGTACTTTATTATCTATTTGGCTCTTCTTCTTCAATGCGTTCTCTGCCTTCTTTGAACTGTTTATACCATTTTTTGTAAACATTTCTTTCCGATATAGGAATGCTCACCGAATGCCTTCTACAACATTCTATATGTTTCCGCAAACAAATTTGAATGCAAGTTCTTTGCTCAATGAATTCATACATTTCAAAAATCGCCGGAATCCGTTTTAGCGTGTCAGAAAGCCAAGCGTAACTCCAACACTAATGAATATTTTTGACGTCAAATTCCACACAGATATCAAGGACAGCGCCAGCTACCTAAAAAAAAAAAAAAAAAAATTGAAATTCCATAAGCCCGAGAATTTAAAGTGAAAATGGGTCTTACTTTTTTGGTCACAGTAGTATTGCATTAGGAGTGTCATGCTCTCGATTATTACATGCAAACTGACAATGTGTATGTCTGTAATGACAATGTGTAATGTCTAACTGGCAATACCATACACAATGTCAACTCTGGCAGCCAAAACTGACAGGGGTTGATATCTAAGGAAAGAGACTGATATTATATATATGAGACCTTTGAAAATATTGACTGATAGCAATTTCATATATTTAAATTATGCAAATTACTTGGCGCGTACATCAACGACGTCAAAATCCATCCTACTGCCACATTTTTTTTATAGAATTCATTTATCAATACTTTCCGTAATCTGTGTAAGAAATTTGGTTTCCTTTTCTTCATTTATTTTAGTTGCGGATGCTTCTAAGCCAGGGTGGCCAACCAGCGGCTCGGCTTGGACATTTTTTTTTCGGCCTGTGAGATTTATCGCACTTTTACAAAATATATTTATTTTATAACGGCCAAAAGAATGACAACTAATGCATTAAAAATATACATTATCTGTGCATCCCTATTTTCAAAAATTAATGTCGAAATGATGAGAAAAAATTAACTTTGATTTTATATAAATTATATTCAGCGAACTCATGATGCTCCCCCATCGATTTACAAAAGGTAAGTGAAAGAGTGGAGAAACAAATATCGCACTAGTAAAATAAATATTTTTTAATGATTTTATTTTTTAATTTCGTTCATATTTATATATTTTTTATATTTCATTTTTGCAATTTTATACATTTCTTTACAATGTCCTTTTTGTATCATTATCATTACATTATCTATGTTTACATGTAAGAATAATATTAGTAAACACAAAAATTATAACTCATTGTGGTTCCATTTTTCACTCAAAAAATGTCTGTAGTGGGTCTAAATGAAATGTGAGGATATATAATTTCCTATTCGGCCCGCGCAGTTGTGGTAGACATCCAAAGTGGCCTGCAAGAACATTTGGGTTGGCCATCCCTGCTCTAAACGGAGAGTTATTTAGTGGATATTCGGCATTTTTCACAACACTATAGAATTCAATGATCAGTTTAGTGAATAACGTGTTTTATTTTCAAATCAGAGAATCCAGGTTTTGTAAACGAACAGGTGGTGCAAACCTGGTTAAAGTGCAAACCTTTCAGATGCCAATCCTTTAGTGTATTCTTTTAATATGCATGAAGTTTAACAAAACCCCTGTTGTATATCTTAGATAATGCTGAATTTGCTACAAATCTACCTTTTCAGTTGTTAATGATTTAGATTAAAATGCATTCGAAAGCAACATAATGAAATGTTTTTTTAAAAACTTTCAGGATTGTGTTGTATATACCATTTCCTGTAAGCAGCCCAAAGTAGGCTGCACCGACGTAATGATGACTTAGCACTACCCAGGGGGCCCGCTTAACTTGAAGATAGGCTACTACACCCACAACGCTTTAGGATCTTGTTAGACCGGGACCTACGATTTAAAGTGGATTCCGAACCACTACAAACATCCATGGCACCACCGGGAATCGAACCCGAAACCTGTGGTACCGAGCGCCAGAGCGCTAGTCACTCGGCCATCATGCCCTTAGCTGTATATTGATTTATACTTTTGCTCTCTCTTGCTGAGTACGACATTAAATTGTATCCCCCCCCACACACACACACTCGGAAAGATAAATGAGTCTTCACAAGAGACATAAAAACGCATAACTTCAAACGAACTAAAAAATGCTATTGTTTTGAATGCTGCACACTAGATGTTACGTCATTTTCCACTAGAACAACGCATGTATATCAGATTCAGGTTGAACCAGAATGCACCACGAAGAGGGACCAGCTGTTAAAAGGCATATCCCCTTTGCCAGTGCAATTCTGAACATACCTATATTTATTCTCTGCACCTATCTTTATCAAGGCCAACGGAGAAATATTCCGGCCTACAAATTTGTCAAGCCAAGCCTGCATTCGGCTATCAGGCACCCCAACGTAATGAAATGTACTATAGATATTTTATTTATATTGCGATGTATGTGCTATTTAGTTGCAATTATTAATTATTTTGATTAAAAATATTTTTGTATAACTTGTAAACAAATAATGCATGAATTTCGTGCATTGTCAGACAGAAAAGCTCCCTCTTGCATCTAATACTGTTGTTGTGCATGAAATGGCATAAAAATGATCTGTGGTGCAATATATTTAAGTAAACCTTATAGTTTAAGTATACAGACTGGAGAATTTGTTATAAAACAAGTAGTTTCAGGCGCAAATTCTACGCTTTCTTTATGCATTATGCAGGAAAATGTCAATTCGTGACTAACAAAACTGTTTAGCTAGATTAACACTATTACTATAATAAACATTTATAGTTAAACTGAGGGCTTGATAATTTTCATATGTTCCAGAGATTTTAATACTTAAGATGATTTTAATAATTGTTTATAAAATGTTAAATATACACAAATACATAAAAAATAGTTATAAATAAATAAATATTGGATTTTAATCATTCATTTACTTATTTTTAAAATTTTTAGATTTCTTTTTTCACAAACAGTTAGTTTTAAAAATAATGTGTTGTAAATTATTAGAAACATATGATTTTTATTGATTTAAATGGGAAAAAATGAGCAAATTAATGAACTAGAATGAATACTTATTCTTGTGATAGGGTATGATAATAAAGATGATGATATTAATAATATTTAACTTAAAAATGAAATAATATTACTAGCCACATTATTTTAAAAAGTTCGTAGATTATTCAACAGAAAAAGAATTTAGTTAATTATACATTTGTCATAAACACCAAAAGTCCAAAGTTTGATGTCATATCGTTTCCCCCCTTCTTCAAGTATTTTCAGTTTAAATTTGAACTTATTGTGACAAGTGGTTCCTTTTTTTTACAGCATTCTAAAAATGGGACTTTTACTTATAATCAACCTGTATAAAGCCTACATTTTTGAAATTCACTATTGCGAGCACCTGTTCTTCTATAACTTTAATAGTAAAAGTCTTTCATAAATTAAAATAAATATAGCGGTTTGAAGATGAAATCATGAATAAAGGTATAAACACAAATCAATTAATATTAACAAATATTAAATGTTTTGATAAGTACCTGAATACAAAAGTTGATTTAAAATTTCATTTAACCATATAATCACATCCTTTTCTACGATTTAATCGAATATCGCGTAAAGTTTTATACCCCACAAGGTTTTATTAATATCATCAAGTTTTGAAAACGGAAAAAGTGTGACAAGATCAGATACATCGCGGAGGAACAATGTAGTTCCAGCTTTTATTTCTCTAGTTGAAGAATTTTATGTTTGGAAGGGTTGACAGTGTTTATGACTAGAACAAAGAAACCAATTTCAAAGTTTCCTGTTAAAAGGAGTGGCAATTTTTTTGGAGACCATAAATAAATCCCCCTACATAGCGTATTACATACATAAATCCATTACTAAGACATTTTGGGAAGACCCACACAAATTTTGCAAATAAAAGTTAAAGAATGTTTTTATACATTTTTCGTATGTACAAACTGGATGTTCTAGTAGAAAGAAATATCATTAAGTGTAAAAATTCATTTTTCTATATTATTCGTATTTTTAAATGCTTAACTCACTTGCTAAATAGTTTTCAAAATATTATGAGATGTTACAGCTTTAAATTGTATATTTAGTTTATTAATATGCATTTACACATTGATTACGTATAGTAAAAGACACTGTAATTAATTTTTTTCTTTAGAATATATCATCATTAAATAAATATATAATAAATTTTAATTAAATTAATATTTTTACAAAACTAGATGTTTTTCTTATTATAAAAGCCAAATATAACTTTATGTAATAAATTAAAAGAATTATAACAAAAACCACTTAGTTAACCAAAATAAATTTCTATAAAATGATATCATTAAATGAAAAAAAAATTATTCTTGAATGTCGATACAAAACTTAAATATGCCCTGAAAATCTTATTGTATTCATTGTTTTATTATATATGCAGTTTCTTTTTATTTAGAAAATTATTTTTATCAACAATATCATCCACAAAAATACATTTTTTTATTATTATCTAAAAATCTAAACACTAAGTAAAAATAATGAAAACAGTAATAAACATTTTCTTTTAAAATCATCGTGCACAATGGCTTTTTCTAGATATGATTTTTAAATGAATAAAGGTCAATTATTATGTCATATTATATTAATAAAAATAATTTTAAACACCTGATACCTTTTTTTTTTTTTGATAACAGAAAATTTTTCTGTTATGAAAACGGTCTATAAATATAATGCAAAAGCAACAGACTTATGCTTTCAAAAAGAATTTCAGAACACTATTGCAAGAGGGGAAAAAAGAATACCAGACGAATGAGCCATATTTTTCTCTGGCAATTGTGCTAAGCTGCAAAAATGAAGCTCAGAATGGGAGAGACAAACAAAGCGTCGTTCCTAAGCACATTGCATCGAAAAGAATGTTCCTTTTTTCTTTTAGAACAATTTGATTCCCGAGATAGATAACGAGCGAACAGTAAGGTTCGCAGTTTATAGATAAACAACTCAATATTTGATGAGGAGGGCTTGTTTATTGGATTCTTTTTCGTGCTTTAACGTGAAGAAGAATCAAAAGGTCGGCAAAGAGATACCGTATTATTCGCCATTCATAGCTACTTGAAACTGCATTTGATGTCCTTAAAATTGTGGGGGTTTTTTAGAGTGGGATTTTTATTCTACTACGAAAGGTAAAAGTTGTCCTTCTTTTCAATTAAAAATATTTTTTTTTTCAATTATTTGAAATAAGTTGATACATATTTTTAATTGATACATATATTTTTTAAATGAATTCGCTTCAACATCATTTAATTTTTATATTGGTATATAAAATTTTAAACTTGGGAAGACTTGGAATTTGTATAATTTGGAATACTGAATTCTTCAATTATGCCTAGAATTTCCAAACTTTGATATATTCTTTTGAGTATTGTGTGTGATAACGTTTCTTGTAGAATTTGGAATATTTCATTTACGACTACAATTATCTTAATTCAATTATCTGAACTCATTGAGAACAGTGTTTCTTTTTATAGCATTTTGAAAGTGGAACTTTAATTATAATCACCCTGCAAATATAATGTATTAAATTAACCAAATATGAATATTTTAAAAGATTTCAATATGAAAATTTTGTAACTTTCAAAAAAACCAATAACATTTTACTAAACTCAAAAAAATAAATTTAGAATATTGCTTACAATTTTTACGTAGAAGCATAAGAGGGTATATTTTAAATTAGGAAAACTATATTGTGTGTAACATTTGATACAACTGCAATCTTTTAAAAGAGAAAGAAAAATTCATTTAATTTACAGAAAAATCATAAAACGATATAAAAGTCGAGAATTTTTAATATCCTATTTTTGGGAATTTTTTACTCTGATTACAACGAACATATTACAACTCGTTGTCACACAAAATAAAAATAAATTCCCCATTTCACTAATCCCACTCTAGAAGTTTTTTTTTTTTAATTTAAATAAATACTAGATGAGAAAAACATTATAAGACTCATGAAATCTTTTTAAATTACACGCATGCCACCTAAAAGATGAAAAAGAACCGTTTTTAAAATTGCTGTTTCAAAAGACAATTATACAATTCCCACACATGGCACATTAGCATTTCAAATTTTAATTTATTTCTTTTCCGTGAACAAATAAAAAAGTACTTTTTTTTCTTCTCAAATAGAATTGTTTTTCACTTAGTTCTTGGATTTCTATTTGTTTTTCTTCCTAGCACTGGTGTTGTGAAAATCATGATAAAACTTTTGCATGCTTTAAAAACTTTAATTGCATTGTGCATTTACACAGGTGTGAAATAATCACCTGTTTGTAAAGAACTAATCTTTTTTTCCAACAAAAACTATTTCTTTTATTTTAAAACTATTTATTTTATTTTTTTCTTAAATGATAAAAATTGGATTAGAATGTATGCAGTATTCGATTAAGGTCACAAATCCACAAATTTTATTAGATATTTAAAACTAAATACAAAATCCATGTGATACTCAACTTGCTAATCTAAAACTAAATGCTTTAATAGATTTGTTTGGTTTGGTTTGTCGCACTACGGTCGTTTTGTGCACACTTTTGGCTAATTAGACCGGGACCTACAGTTTAACGTGGATTCCGAACCACTCACAAACATCCATGCCACCTCCAAGATTCGAACCTGAATCCTGCGTTTCCATAGACCAGAGCGTTAGCCAAATTGGCCATCAGGCCGCACTTTAATGGATATTACGAATTTGGGAATCTGAATGTAAATTATATCACTGTGAGATCAAATTTTTTTTTTTTATTTATTCGAAGCATAGTAAAAAATCTTGAAAAAATTCAAATTATTTTGCTGGAGGTATGCGTCGCAGTCGCTATTTAAAAACAAATTATATTTGGTGTGTTACTGACGAAGAATATTTTACAATGACTCGTACTGGTATGGGGATATTATCTCTATTTATTCCCTACACGATAAGAAAATATCAACAGCAATTCTATTGCAAGTCCTTTGGGTAATGACACATAGCAAAAATATTTTGTCATGAGACACACCTGAGCTCTAAAAGCTAAACCAGAGCTAATTAATTTTAGACTTATAATTAATGTTGTGTAGACAGGAACCATAGCACCGGATCGTCATGGTACCCGCCTTAGCTCTAGAACTAAAACGTAGAGTAAGCTCTTGAGAAAGCTCTAATTTTAGCTCTAATACTAAAACGAACTCTGAGTAGATAACACAACAAAATTTCCGTCATAATAAACAGTTATAATCTAGAACTAAAATAGAAAAACAACAGTAACAATTATTCAAAGTTTTATACTACTCGGTATATAATAAAATGCCTAAAAAGAGTTATTTATTGCCTTTAAAAAAATAAGCAATTGCTACAAATAATTAAATGGTGTATTAAAATTGAGATATATATTTAACTGGAACATAAGAATTTTTACAAAATATAATTTACTCTCTAACGTAGATAAAGAAAGATTTTTAGATGGCTGTGTTTTAAAAAATCCTTAACTGAAACTTAATTATGGTACATTCGTATTATATTAATTCTAAATTGTTTTCAATGTCCATAAATTTTCTTATACATTTTATTTAGTTCTTTTTTATCTATAAATTATTTTCCTACTCATATGTTTCGCATGATTTTTATCACTTTTTTGTCCTCTTACATTTTTAATTGTATGAAATTCATTATATTCTATGATTTTCTATTCTATTCTGATGGTCAAATGGTCTGATGGCCTGATCGTCAAATGGTTCTGGCGCTCTCTACAAGGTTTCGGATTCGAGTCCCGGTACACCACCGAGACTCCAATCCGAAACCTGGTAGCAAATTGATAGATGCATTAGAACAACAACAAAACATCAAAAGATCTCTTAAGCTAATATTAGTGATGTTAATTAGCTTTATAAACTTTTTACTTGATATTTTATATGAAATTTAACTGAACCTTATTATCGAAGAGCTAAATGATGTTCGTGTTAAACAAATGGGAAAAATTCGTAAGAAATTTGAATGATAGTAATATAGTCTTTTGTTTTGCTTAAAAGTATTAGTACAAAACGTGAATTTAATTTTCTTAAATTAACATGATATTTAAAACCAGCAGTGATAATATCATTATCATCAGTGGCGCAGCAGCCCCATGGTGGGACAAGGCCGTCTGACTGCTGGCAGATTTCTAGACCGGAGTTAGGGTAGGGTTGTCAGCTCTACGCCCAAGACCATATTAGAACGGGACCTACATTTTAAAGTGGATTGCGAACCACTACAAACATACATGGCCCAGCCGGGACTCGAACCTGAAACCCGTGGCACCGAGCTCCAGAACAGTGATAAAATAAATCCAGAAAAGATAATTGCTGAACTATATGTATGATAAAATTTAATATTTTATCATATATTTTATCCTGTATGAAAGAAACCCTAATAAAATATACACTTTTTATTTTGTTTTATATTGCAAATGAGTGCTAATAACAATTTATTCAGATTACTTGATGAGAAAATAAAATTAAAAAAAAAAGCATTTGAAATAGCTTGAAACAAGTTTAATTCATTTAAATATCGACTCGAAAAAAAGATTCGAACCATTCATTACTGTAAATGCTTGGCTCCTTCTTATCTTTTTGGAATAAATCAACCTTATAGCATCAATTATTCACTTAAATGGGTTTTTCTTTTGCAGATGTTAAAAGGAATTAAATTGTCCAATGAAATTGGAAGAAAAGAGTTAAAATTAATTGACTATTATTCCGAATGACACGGACTTTTCTCGTTCGCGGGTTAATTTCTGTCTCGATTTTTCTCAAGGTGATATTTAATCTTTTTCTAAAATAATTAGCGCTGTTTCCAAAATTACTAATTATCTGTTGACAATGAATGATTCTTCATGAGAGAAATCGAATCATTTATTTTCTTTCACAAATGATTTTATTCATGGAAAAAAATGAATCATTCATTGTCATGAATCATTCTTAAAAATGAATCATACATAAAAATGAATCATCGATAAAAATTAATTATACATAAAAATGAATAATTTATGAAAATGAATCATTCATAAAAAGTAAACCATTCATGAATCATTCATAAAAATAAATCATTCGCGAATCATTCATTTTCTTTCACGAATGATTTCATTCATTAAACTAAATGAATTAATATTGTGATTGAGTAAATTAAATATAAGTTATTAGAATTTCTAAAATCGCCATAAAAATTAATCATACATAAAAGATTCTCTATATAGAAATTATGTTATATTTTCAATTGCGATGTAATTGTTTAAAAATTATAGTGGTGGTTTAAGCAACAGAGCTGTGATAATGATGTAAAAAAAAAAAAAATTTTTATAATTTATGATGGTTGAAAATTACAATGAATAAAATTCGTCTAGTCTTGTGAATGGGAAGCATTGACCCATTTTGAGTCGCGGAAATATCCAAGTGTAGCTGATATGCAGTCATTTGTTTATGATCCGTTTGTGGTCAAATGGAGACTGACGGCCAAGAATACATTTATTTTGACAAGCATGTAAATATAACATTAACACCACGATAAACTACGAGTATAAACACTATTTAACATACATGTAGCGTATTTAACGATATACACTAAAAGATGAGTGGAAGGACTCCACTTGTAGTTCTCAGGATGATAGATACGCAAGGCATTTTATACATTGCAATGGGTTGGACTTGTTGTTAGGATATCCGAATCTTCTGACCATTTATAGTCCATACCTGGTGCCCTCGCTAAAATCAATCAGTAATATACAGACTTGGGAAGGCTACGACCGCATGTGATCAATGTAATGAGGGTGTACCGGAAAATTAATTTATATATACATATATATATATGAATTAATTTTCATGTACACCCTAATTATCTATCTATCTATCTATCTATATATATATATACGCAGTCCAGTCACATTAACGTGACCACCTGTCAAAAGCCAGAATATACACTCTTGTATATTCTGTCTTTAAGTTTAGTGTGTTATGTGGTATTAAGTGGTACTTAAGTGGTATTAAGTGGAATTCTTTTATATACACTCCACTGCAATGTGCTGCCACCTGCCTTTTGTGATGGGTTATTTAACGTTGGCGTCGAAAGTAGGTGATGGTCACATTAATGTGACTGACTGTGTATATATATATTACTATCGAAATTTAAATAATATTTTTTTTAAATGCAGCTGGCAAATAGACCGTGATCTTTTTATGCCATAAGGGCTGCACACCTTAACACTTAAACACACCTTAAGCACACGCAGACACCATACTTAATGGGGTACACTTTTTACCGCAATGATAGTCCACAAAATCCTGTTTCTGGCGGCACTGGTATATTCATTAAAAACTCTTTGCCTCACTCGTTATTTCCTACTCCACAACTCATCGGGATCAAATCCACAATAGTCTCTCTCAATTTTCCTCATCTTCCCCCTCTCACAATAGCTTCTGTTTATGTTCCCAACGGCATTGCTACTACTAACCTTAATACTGATCTTAACACTCTTTTCTCACTTAACAATAGCGTCATTCTGGCTGGCGACTTTAACGCGCATCATATTGCATGGGGATGTCACAATAAAAATAGTACTGGCAATGCTCTTTATAACTCTGCTTCTAACTTTAATGTTGAAATCATTGCACCTAACACCCCTACTAGAATTGGAACTAACACCACATCTATCATTGATTTTGTAGTAACTAACAATTTTCACTTCACTCATTCTATTTCCTCACTCGATGAGCTCTCCTCAGACCATAACCCAGTTATTATTGATTATAAGCTTAATTATCTAAATTTTAACATTAGTTCTAGTGTCACCACTTGCTGGTCTAAATTCTCGGATATTCTTGATGCTAATTTCATCTTCTCTCCCATCCCATTAACTAATCCCTCTGATATTGAACATGCTATCTCTGAATTAACTGATAAAATCCTTTCTGCCCATAATGCTGCTTCTAAGCCTATTACTACTAATAACCGTACCTATTTACCCCCTCTAATTAAAATACTCATCACTAACCGTAATAACACTCGTAAATACTGGCAAATTTATCGCGATCCTCATAGTAAAAATCTATATAATCATCATCAAAATATCTTACGTAGAGCAATTGCCACATATAAAAATGACTGTTGAGATCGCAAACTGCAAACCGTCAATGCTGAAGATGGATCCATGTGGAATTTCTGTAAAAACTTTAGGAAAAAAAGGACTAATATAACTTCTCTCCAAACTTGCAATCCACTGTTACAACAGCCACTGATAAAGCTGAAGTTTTAGCTACGACTTTACAGGATCAATTTAAAGAAAATGAAACTAACAATACTAACATTGTAACTGAAGTAGAAAACACCATTACTTCCTTTTCCGCCCAACCTCACAATAACGATGATTTTCCCAACACTAAAGCTTCCTTCATAATAAACTGCATCACTAATCTTAAAATCGGTAAAACCCCTGGCTTAGATCGTATTACTAACAAAATGCTCAAAAATATTCCTTTTAAAATAGTTCTACAAATTTGCAAAATAACCGATGCTATCCTTTCTACTAATCACTTTCCTAAGAATTGGAAGACTGCTCGCATTCTTCCAATCCTTAAACCCGGCAAAGATCCAACCTCTCCTAACAGCTACAGACCGATCTCTCTACTCTCCTGCCTAAGTAAACTAATTGAACGCGTAATTGTTAACATCCTAAATGAAGAATCTGATAAACTTAACATTTTAATTTCGCAGCAATTCGGGTTTACCAAAAACTTGTCAACTACGCATCAACTTTATAATCTCACAGAAAATATTTCAGAAGGGTTTTCATGGAAACTCGACACTGCAGTAGTTTTCCTGGATGTCGCTAAGGCGTTCGATCGTGTTTGGATCAATGGTTTAATATATAAAATGATAAAATATCAATATCCTACCTACTGAATCCGTATCATACACAATTATCTTACAAACAGAAATTTTGTTGTTTCTGTAGATAACACTGATTCTAAAAACTGTCATATCCTTGCCGGTGTTCCTCAGGGCTCGATCTTGGGACCATTTTTGTTTACCATATACACCAACGACATCCCACAAGATCACAAAATTAAATTAACACTTTACGCGGACGATACTGCTATTATCACACAGGGGCGAAACATAAACATAATCAGGGAAAAACTTACAAAACTACATACACACGCTTGAAAATTGGCTCATTAACTGGAAAATAAAACTTAATGTCTCGAAAACTGAAGCAGTGCTATTCACCAGGAAAAATAAACTAATTCCCCTAACGTAACTATTTATAATGCTAATATTTCCTGGTCCAAAGAAACTAAATACCTTGGCATAATACTTGACAGCAAATTAACATATAAATCGCATATTAATTATCTACGCACTAAATTCAATAATCAATTAAGAAAACTCTTCCCCGTAATTTGTAGAAATTCCTCACTAACAATTGAACTAAAAAATTGATCTACCTTTCTTATCTTAGACCTGTCATTGCATATGCGAGTCCAGTTTGGGGTTCTACAGCCAATAGCAACTTCCTCGTGCTCGAAAGACTCGAAAATAAAATTATTCGTATGATCTCTGATGCACCCTGGTATTTCAGAAATAATGATATTCGGCACTCTTGATATTCCTAGTTTCCGCGCATTCGTCGAGAAACTTGCAAAAAACTTTTATGACTCCGTTTCCCGATCCACTAACCCTGTTCTAAATGATTTAAAAATATACGACTATGACGTCACTCTACCCAGAAATCGCAAAGACCTCGCTATACTCTTAACATTAACAAATAATTTCCTCCTTTCTGGAGATTTTTCGATTTCGGTTTCGCTGTAGCCTCGTTAATATTTTTCCTTTTATTGCATTTTGTTATTGGATTTATCATCAGTGCTTATTCCTTTAATTTTTAATATTTTTGCTTATGGGATGATTTTTTTTTTTTTTTTGATTTTTACTTTTCTTTTGTAACTTTGATTTTCTGTCTTAATTATAATGTTTTTGTTCTCTGATGTTAGAAATTATTATTCCTTCTCTGAGTTATTTAATTTTTCTTACAATTGGCAAAGGGCTCGACACCAGTCACTGTTCACCATTCGCCAAGTGGAGGTGTGGTCGTTGCGCGACCAAGGCACTCCAGCAAGTCACCAATAATATTAACGTGACCACCTGTCAATAGCCAGAATATACACTCTTGTATATTCTGTCTTTAAGTTTAGTGTGTTATGTGGTATTAAGTGGTACTTAAGTGGTATTAAGTGGAATTCTTTATATACACTCCACTGCAATGTGCTGCCACCTGCCTTTTGTGATGGGTTATTTAACGTTGGCGTCGAAAGTAGGTGGTGGTCACATTAATGTGACTGGACTGTGTATATATATATTACTATCGAAATTTAAATAATATTTTTTTCTAATGCAGCTGGCAAATAGACCGTGATATTTTTATGCCATAAGGACTGCACCGATGTTACTCACTTTGCACTTACCCAGGGGGCGCGTGTAACGTGGCGCGGAGTAACAATGCCCCGCAGCGCTCTACGATCCTATTAGGATCGGGACCTACGGTTTAAAAGTGGATTCCGAACCACTACAAACACCCATGACAACGCCGGGATTCGAACCCGAAACCTGTGGTACCGAGCGCCAGAGCGCTAGCCACTCGGAGATCAGGTTCCTAATTAAGTAATAGTAGGATCAAAATACAAATGGAAAATTTGATGCATTATATTACATTTATTTACAAATTATTTTAGTATTTGGTCTCTAGGTTTAAAAGGTATTAATCAAATCCTTTTTATTGATCAATATTTTTGATATACAGGGTGATAATATTTAAAGTCTCCTTTCAAATTGAACTGCAGATACTTCAAGAAAGGGAAAAAGATACGGCATCTAAAAAGTTACAAAGTGTATTAATAGATGGTATAAAGAAAGTGAATTCGGCTGCCCGTTATATTTTGAATTGAAATGACAGCGTATTTGGCATGAGTCGCACATGAAACCAACGGTAGTGTTCAATGTGCTGGATTGTTTCGGTTTTTTTTTTACGGAGAAAAATGACTTCCAAGTCATTTAACAGTTGTGACACTGTTAGTTAAAGGTTGTACGAATAAGTGCTTGTCTAGTTGAGTTGCATTGCATCGATTGGAGTTGTTCGTCTAGCTAATTTGCATTGTAAGCATTGTTATTTCTTGTCTGGTTGCTTTGCATTGACAAGCATTGTGTTTATTTAAGCGAGTTTTATTACCTCTTAAAGCACCTGTCGGAAGAAATTACAATATTTTATTGGTCAAAGACAGTCTCCCCCTCCCCAGTGATCCTTGCCGGAGGTCAGGCATATACAATTCAAGGACAATATGCAATGCTTAACCGCTTCATGGCATTGTATGCATTTTACGGGCCTGCATTTAATAGATTGTAGGTGCTTACCTATTTGATTTGCATTGTATGGATTGTAGGTGCTTATCTAGTTGATTGCATTGTATGGATTGTAAGTGCTTATCTAGTTTATTTGCATTCTGTGGATTGTAGGTGCTTATCTAAGTTGAATGAATTGTAATTTCTTGTCTGGTTGATGTGCGACAAACATTATATGTATCTAAATGAGCTCTATTACCTCTTAATTTTTTTACTTTGGATTTATAATATCATCTATAGTATTATCATAAAATTTCAACAAAAGCCAAAAAAAAGGAAGAAAGCATTAAGAAATTAATAGGTAAAAAAAAAAAAAAAACCACATATACCTTATTTTTCCTACATCAAACTATTAAAGCAATGTTTAAATTGGAAGACAGAATAGTAAAAAAATCACTGAAACTTTCTTGATATACGTAGAAAAGAATTTCAATTTGCGACATAAAAAAAAAAAAATTGAATCCAGACTTTACTTTTCATAAATTTCTTTTTAGAGGTTTTTTTATTATTCTGTCGCAGTAATCAAGAAAGAAAAGATGTTTTTGGGTGCGGGAAGTAGCTTAGCTATGAGAAATTAAATATTTCTTTTGAATAAATTTTAAAAAATTAAAATTTTATTTTTAAAAACCCTTTTAAATTTTTGAAATCTACTGTTATATTAATAAATAAAGGATTTCACTATTATGAATTAGGCTTAATGTATATATAGTAATATAATAATAATAGTGAGAGCTTCATGAATTTTAAGTTTACTTTATATATTTATATGTACGTTAATAATAAAATGAACAAATAAAAGAATTGAATGTCAACAAAGGCAATAATAACATACCTTTGCGAAAATGCTTTTTTAAAAATATTACTAAATGAAACTACTGTATAAGCCGAGAAAGTTTAGAATTTATTTCTAAGGCTAAATTACAGATTAGACTTACATAAAATGTGATTATAATTAAAGTCCCACTTTGAAAATGCTGTAAAAAAGAACCACTCGTCACAATGAGTTCAAATTGGAACTGAAGATACTTGAAGAAGGGAAATGGTATCGCATTAAAAGATATAAAGTGTTTTTAATAGATGGGTTCAAGTACCTTCAGTTTTAAATTTGAACTCATTGTGACGAGTGTTTCTTTTTTTACAGCATTTTGAAAGTGGGACTTTAGCAAATTTGTACAGAGTGATTATAATTAATCTCACAAAAAACGCTGGTACTTTTCTAACGATTCCTCACAAGAGATAAATCGCCAAATATATTTTATTTTTAAAATGTTTGTACATGTGTTTATTTCAGAATTGCTGGTTTGTGGTGTTGTCGCCAAGAAATCTAATATTGAAGAAATTTGCACCAGCCTAACGAAAAAATGCATGACTATCATAAGAGTGCGATTTTAAACTTTTGGTATAGATAATTTCTCTTCACGTTCGTCTTTCAGATAATAAATAAAATATCGCAGAATATAAGACTAGCCAGGATCACATACAGGAAAAACAAGTAATGTAAAAAAAAATTTTTAAAGTCAATTCCTCCTTTTTTTTCACTCTATTGCAGAAAGTCCTTTATAAATAATTTTCATTCATTTTTAAAATTTATCTGGCGCCGTCTATTGGTAGATATAGGCAACTTAAATCTAAAAAACTAAAATTAATTAATTAAATTTAATGAGTGAATTAATATTTGAAAAAACTGTATTAACATCTAATGTCATCCACTACAAGTTCAAAAAAAATGCATTTGAACTTGAGTGGAGGAATAAAAAGTATTTTATGAACGATTGAAAATTTGAACAAGATATATATAAGGTGAGTGTGTTATCAGAGTTGTAACTATCGTAGTTGACGTTTTATTTTATAGTGCTTTGACTGCGATTTACGATTTGCCAGATTGAGAGAGAACCTTGGTCGCATAGCAAACTCTATCAACTGATTTGTGAATGAGAGAAGTGTCTTAAGCTTTAAGCCTATTGTTTAGATAGAAAAGAGTAAGGTTTGTATATATACTATATATATATAATTTTTTATTTTATTATTATATTTTTAAGCAGTTTATAAAAAAATAAGCCATAGAAAAACAAACAGAAACGATTGGAGGAGAATTGTGAGCTAACGAAAACTGCGTGCCAATCGTAAGAGAGCGATTTTTAAAATTTGGCGCATATTTGGCATGTTGCTCTTCACGTTCGACTTTCAGATAATAAATAAAATTTCACATAATGTAAGACTAGCCAAGATAGCACATACAAGAAACAATTATCTATCTGCAGATGATGTTACTGGAGTTGTAACTACCGTAGTTGACGTTTTACTTTATAGTGATTTGACTGGGCAATATTCCACCCATTTTTAGATGCTTGGCAACATGTCGGCATGTTTGAACGTTACATGATTTTTTTTTTTTCATTTCATTTCGTTTTATAGACGAGTTTCAGTTTCGGATATTTTTTAAATAAAACATATTTTCGGCTTAAGGACGTGATGTACCACAGGCTGTGACATGGTTGTTTGTAGTGGTTCGGAAACCACTTTGAACCGTAGGTCCCGGTCTAATAGAATCGTAGAGCGTTGTAGGTGTAGTGTTGCTCACGTCCGTTGCCTATCTTCAAGCTACACGTGCCCACTGGACAGTAACAGCGGTGAATGAGTAACAGCGGTGCAGTCCTTGCTGATGGCATAAAGATGAACCGTCTCTCTATTGTCAGTTGTATTAAAACAACATGTTAGGCTTATATACAAATATATGCGGTAAAATATTTGCAACAAAAGATAAAAAAAACTGTAAATAAAAAAGTTAACTTCATTATTTGTAAAATGATTACATTGCTAATGATCATACTGAAGATATTAAAATTATTTCAACAAAAACAACAAAAACAAAACTCAATTAAAACAAAGTAAGAAAGAATTTCACAGCAAACCGAATCAGACATAAGACGAATTGCAAAAAAAAAAAAAAAACATATAAATAAATAAAATAAATAAACAATAACTATACTAACAATAATGTTTTAAATTTGGTTGACATTTAATATTTTAATTAAAAAATCTATATATTTTCCGTTTGTAATTATATATTTCCGTGAATTATTTACTTTTAAAATGTTATCTTGAATCAGATTATTTTATTTTATTGAATAATTAATATTGTTACACATAAGTTTTGAGCATAAATAAATTAAAAAGATATATGAAAAGGTCAAATAAAGGACACTCTGATTTTTAGAATATAAAAACCTGTTTAAAACTAAAATTAAAACAAAGCAAAACAAAATTATGTTTATATTATTAGAAGTAGAACGCAAAAAAATCATCAATATGACAAATTAAATTAGTTTAGGCGTATTGTTTATTCAAAATATTTTTTTTCCAAAATGTATTATTTTTTTTATTTCCGATGGTAGATTATGAACAGTTACAGCAAAAAAGAACACGAAAAAATATATACAACAACAACAAATACAACAAAGCATGCTGAAACAAAGTTCATTAATCTAACAATAATGGCAAGTTGCAGATCTTTTATCCACTAAAGTGTTACCACGTGCACCACGGGGAGGTAGATCTTCCGCGCACCCAGCAGAAGATCTACCTCCCCGTGGTGCAACTGGTAAATGTATTGTTAAACATTAAATATTTTCCTGCAATTTTTAAAAGGCCAATATAATGTAATTTTGTTTGTATTGTTTTGCTATGTAATTCTAATATATTTACGTTTTCACAATATACTTAATATTTTTTAATCATTTTTTAATTTTTTTGTTATTTGAACTGAAGTTACTTGAAGAAAGAGGGGGGAACGGTATGGCATAAAAAAAACAGTTCCAAAAAGTTCCACTATTTTTCCAATACAATTTGGTATGACTTTGCCGTGGTGGATGGGCTTTCCACTCACAGTGTCACAACTGTTGAATGACTTGGAAGTCATTATTTCGGTCAAAAAACCGAAACTATCAAGCACATTGAACACTACAGTTGGCTTAATGTGCAACTCATGCCATATACGTTGAAATTTTGATTCAAAATATCACTAGCAGCCGAAATCATTTTGTTTATGCCACTTACAGCACCATCTATTAATACACTTTGAAACTAGTTTTTGACGAATTACCGTTTCCCCCTTCTTCAAGTATCTTCAGTTCAAATTTGAACTCATTATGACGAGTGTTTCTTTTTTTTTTTTTACAGTATTTTGAAAGTGGGACTTTAATTATATTCACCCTATATACATATAGCATCAAAGTGAATCGGGATATGAAAATATGAGTATGTGAAATGAACGAAATGATTGTTTGAACGTATCTTAAATGGGATATATTTAAATAGCGAAGAAAATTAAAAAGAAAATAGCCATAAATAATTTTTTTTTTCAATTTGTAGTGGATGACACTTGATGTTAATGCATTTTTTTTTCAAATATTAATTCATTCATTAAATTTAATTCATTAATTTTTAGTTTTTAAAAATTTAAGTTGCATATATCTATTAATAGATGGCGTCAGATGTAAGAGGAAAACATTATTTGTAAAGGACTTTTCTGTAATATAGTGTGAAAAAGTAGGAATTGACTTAAACATTTTTTATATGTGACTTGTTTTTAACTATAGTAGCAAATAATTTTACGAGTAGTGTTTAAAATACTGGTAAGAAGTAATCATCCCCATTTAAATGCGCGTTTTTGAGAGCAAATGAGAAATGGAGTTTTACAATGATAAATCAAATATTGATTCTTGCAAGTTTTATATAAACTACTTGGTTTAAATCTTTATCATAAAAGAGTTTGAATTTACTTGCAATTATAAAATGCTCGGAAGTACTTCAAATATATTGATGTGAATTTCTAAATGTAAATATTTACTGCGTAATGAAGAACGAAACTCAAACTTTGTGTTGTAAATGTTTTCCGTTGCTAAAGGCTATTTATATAGATGACTTTATACCCGCCGCCTACATGGCATCTAGAAGCATACAGTAATGAATGACGTTTTTTGGCGTTGAAATATTATTACAAATATTAGTTAAAATAAATATCTTAGTTTATTCTCGAAAGTAAATATTTCTATAAAGCATATTAATTTTTCTTTTTTTTTTTTATTATGTTTTTGTATGACATTTTCAGAACTATTAATCAAGTATATCATTTTGGTGCTAACTCCACTTTCATATATAAATTATTTTTTATTAATATTTAAGTTGCATCAGTTTATTTATTATTGATTTTAATATTACTTAAATTTAAAAATTATAGCACATACAGTTATGCAAAACCTTTTTTTTTTTTTTTTTTTTGTATTCAGGAATTATGTGTTAGATATAAATTTTTTATAAAAATAATGGTAAAACTCTAAGTTGAGATATTTCTAGTAGCTCATATTTGGAAACTGTGAGAAATATTTCATTTCTTAGAAATTTTCTGTAGCGAAAAGATCATCCTCTTCTGACCAAAATCTATAGAATGGAAAGAGTCAGTAAAAATTCGTATTATAATTACAACAACAAATTTGTGTTACAAATGTAATTAATTGCAACAACAAATTTGTATTATAATTGTAATTAATTACAACAATAAATTTATTACAACAACAACTGTAATTAACTTGCAACAGCAAATTTTTATTACAATGGTATGCATTTGCAAACAATTATTACAAATGTTAAGATCACTTTTATGGTTTTGATTTTGGAATCCTACATGTTTCAGCTTTAAATAAACACATTTTCTAGCATGTAATTAAATCCCAAAATTTAGAACAGGAAAAGCGAGACTGGCGGCCAACGGATAGCTGCTGCACGCAGCGAGAGAAGGACGAAGATGTTTGTAATGAATTAATAACCAATATAAATACCGCTGTAGATATTATTATACTAAATTAAATGACTGTTGGTCTTGAAAGAAAGACACTGTTTCTTCATTTTGTTAAGTTTAGTACCGATAGACACCACAACCCCTCCCTGTAAAGGTAGAGCTTCGGCAGATATGAGTAACAATCTACAAAAACTGGGTTATCTATTTGACGCGTGGGGAGAGAGGTCACATAATACTATATATACGGAATATATTTTTGATAAACTGTTAGGAGGGTGCATGATTGATATCTAGCTTATCGCATGACAGCAATTTCTTGAACGCCTTCCTGAACTTGATCGACATGGCGTTGTAGAGAATGGGGTTGATGGCGCTGTTGTTGAAGATAATGGTCTTGCAGAACATTAGGAACCACAGCTCCATGTAGCGGTGGGTGGCGAACGAGTTGTACATCACCAGAAACCGGTAGGGAAACCACAGGGTGGCAACAGGGCGACCACGACCACCAGCATCTTCACAACCTGAAGGCGTAAAGAAAGCCGTATTTGAAAAAATTTGGCAGATTGAGATCTTACCACCATTAATAAGAAATAAACTGTATTGATTTTTAAAGGTACTCATTAGAGATATTTTTTGGGTAGTATTATGTTGAATAGGACCCGAAAAAGCCAAACGCTGCCATTTAAAATCTTCAGACTGGTAATTTCAACTTTTTGGATAGTCTATTGGGCTACCAAATTAGAGAATTCTGACAATTGATATTAAACTGGATAGTATCTGTAAGTAAATAATTTCTCTCGTTGCATAGAAAAGATAAGAATAAAATTCCGAACTGTATTATTTTTTTGTTCTAATGCAGCTGGCAAACACTTAGACAGTTGCCTTTGATGTTTTAAGGCAAGCGCTGCACAGATGTTACTCACTTAGCACTACCCAGGAAGTGAGTGTAGCTTGAAGAGAAGTTGCAGATGAAGTAACAATACCACCGCAACGCTCAACGATCCTGTTAGACCGGGACCTATGGTTTAAAGTGGATGCCAAACCACTACAAACATCCATGGCACCGCCGGGACTCGAACCCGAAATCTGTAGTACCGAGCGTTAGAGCGCTAGCCACTGGCCCATTCGGGCCCCCGAAGTACATTAAACATGCATTTATTCTTTGAAGTATTCCTCCTAAATTATGGGAGTCACAAAATGGTTGGTGTGCATTGAATGTGTACGCTGAAAAAGCTGATTTGGCTGCAAATTTGGCACAGCTGTAGTGGAAAATGACCACAGGCCCAACTTAAAAAAAAAAACAAAAAACAAGAGTTTTTGATTTGAACAAAGAGTTTAATTTGTTTGTTTACTTTTATTTTTATTTTATAGACATTTTATTTACTGACAAATGTTATTCATGCAATAAGAAAAACATAAAATCAACAATATAAAATAATAAATAAATAATAATCATCTGCATATGAAAGCGTTGATCATCAATAATAAATGACGAATAAACAGAATTAAGACATTCAGACTACATTAGTTCTTTACATTTTAGCTAAAGAACAAACAATCATTCAGTAAATTTTTTTCATGACATTCTGGAAGGTGTTTCAGATCTAAGTTTTAAGGCAATACCTTATGCACTCAAGCTATAATAAATGAAGTATGTTAGGCTTAGTAAAATATGACTAGTAGTGACATTTAACGAATTCTACGTGTTCATTATTAAGCGATTTTTCAGTTTAAAAATTTGAACAAATAACTTTTATTTGAAAAAAAAATACTTGAATGTTTAGCAGACTTTTTGAGAAGTTAATAACAGAAATTCTTTTGGCGGTTTAAAAATTGCATTACTCTTTGAACTTAATAAAATTGATAAAATGAATTTCAATTGATTGTTGTAAATTTAAAAAGGAGGATACTCTTATCATTTTAGAGTTTATGCTCTTCAACTACAGAATAATTTATACCTGGTTTTAAACAATGATCCAATTACGTTAAAATAGCTTTAATATTAATATCTAAATTGGGATTTTATATTGCTTTATTGGTGTAGCTTTATAATATGAAGAACAGATACCGAATTTGTTGAAATAGATATCACATCGCGTGTGATGGAAATACTGGTGTTAGTCTCTATTGTAAAGGGTTTTGAAGAATCGCGTGTTGTTGGTCTTACTGCCTTTTAATTTTGATGATGAGCTATTTGCCATAAGGAATGCAATTTTAAACCTTCTTGGACTGACTACTAATCTTAAGCAAAAGCAGTCATCTTTATTGACTCCCGAGCTGCAATCTTGGCAACCGTCTCCTATACACCCTAGTGATTGCTTCCTTGTTGAAGAGACTGAGATAAATCTGTCCAGTGCAATTGCTTCTGGCTGGGAGATTGTTTTACAGTGGATTCCCAGCCATTGCGGGGGTGCCTGGAAAATGAAAAGGCCGACCTCTTGGCCAAAAATGGTTTTAAGTTACCACAGCCACAATTTCCTTTAACCTTTTATCGATTTAGTTCTGAGGTAAAGAAGAAAATAGACAGACCCATAAAACAAACTCCTTTCAACTGATAAAACGTGGAACTTACTTGTTTCATCACCCATTCCAATGGACATGCAGTTTTTAAAGCACATTTCCGACTCTCGACATGATTTTTTCAATAAACACTTGCACTTCATGGGTGTAGCTACTCATGATGTTTGCCCTCTGTGCTCGTCGGGTGAAGCCATGAACTTCTTACATTTGACAACATGCACTGCACTTGATATTATAACTTTTAACTCTGACAACTTTACCGAGGCTGAATTTTATTGGGCTGCTATAAATCTTATTATGTCAGATATCACTATAGTTTGATGTAGTAGGAAAGAAAAACAATTGGAATAAAAAGTGTTGTATCAAAATTATGACGGTATATTTAAAATTGCATCATGAGGGAACAAAATTAAGATTTGCTTTCATCGCCTATTCAACTATTACTTCAGACCTAACTAACTTTTTTTAACTTAAATTTTATATAATTTTTCACATAGTTACACTTATTGTTTTATATTAACTTTCAATTGCGAATCTCATTTTTATATAAATACTCGCATTGCAATAATAAATTTTTCATAATTTAATTATTACTTTTTTTTTATAAAATATATATTTTGAGAATTTCAAAGCAGTATTGTTGAACAATCTTTAATTAAGCCTTTTATTTATCATATTTTTAATTATTTATTTATTATTTTTTTTTTTCATATTTTACGAGAAAGTTCCACTCCACAGTTTGAAAACTATTAATGTAAAGAGAAAATATCTTAATAGTAGAAAATGAACAGTTATTTTTTTAACTTATTATCATCATATTAATAACTAAATTTTTACTGAAAATGTTGAAAATAATATTCTGTACAATAATATTTGAAAATAATTCTGTAGTGCTAATAACAAAATAAAGTTATTAAAAATTCTGCTTTTATTAAAAATACTGTTAATAACAACAATAACATAATTATGTAGTGTTAAATATTTAAAAAAAATTATTTTAAAACATTATCATTTGAGATTTAAGTAATACATAATTGAGAAAGATTCCAAACAAAAAAATTCCCAAATAAAAGAATATTTAAAATTGCTTAAAACATTTTTTAACACAAAGTTAAAAATGTTTCGAATAATATATTCGAAGCATTTTTGGTTAAAAAAATTCATAACTCATAGGGATAAAATCTAATCCCTTTTTTTTTTATTCTTTTTTTAATGAAATACCCTTCTTTATATGCGTGCATATTTTATTTTCTGCAAATATATTCCTTTCTAATTAAAAATATTTTGCAAAGATTTACATCAAAAATTGATTTTGGAATACATGCTCAACTGAGTTTTAATGAGAAATGGAGCGTTGAATTCGCACAATTTATTTTCGTACTTTTACTTTTACTATTGATACTTGTCGTTGCGTATTTTTAGTGCATTTTAATGATGTTCCGTGGAAATTTGTTTTTCTTTAAAAGATCAAAATCACATTTTACAAATTTTTTGGCAACAAGTCCACGCGCTTTATCTAAAAATACAATCAAAATGCAACTTTATTTTGCAGTTCATTTTTAACATGGCTTCGTTCAGTTGTTAAATTTGTTTAAAGACATAAAAAAAAAAAAGATGTAAAAAAAAAGATAAAGTAAGACTGTACCCAAAAGTAAGACCAATTTTTACTTTTTTTCAAAAACTCTTTATATATTCTTCCAAATTTATTTCATCGCCTTCAAAGTAATCCCTCCGGACACGATGCACTTATGGCAACGTTTTTCCCAATCTTCAATGTATGCTAAAAAGTCATTGGCCGGGATGGCCTTCAAGCCGGATGGCCTTCAAAGCGTGGCGATTCATGTTGAATCTTTTTTTAATCGACTCAAAATTATGTTCCGGCGTGGTCTTTTGAATTTAGAGAATAACCTGAAGTCGCAAGGTACTAAATCAAGTGAATACTTGTGTTGTGAAACGATATGGGTTTCATCTTTGGCGAAAAAGTCACGAATAATCAATGTAGTGGGTACTGGCGCATTATCGTGATGCAAAAAGCAAGAGTTGTCTTTCCATCAATGTGGCTTCGTTTGGCGAATAGTTTCATGCAAACGACGCATAACACTCAAATAATATTCCTTGTTGACAGTTTGGCCCGGCTCGAAGGAATTCATAATGCACCACACCACGGTTCTCCAAAGTCATTGAAGTCAAAATGACCTTGATTTTTGAGCGATTTTGGCGTGTTCTTTTTGGACTTGCTTTTTTTGTCACAGTTTTCGCTCGATTGATCGGTTGTTTTCGGGCCGTAAGCATAAATCCAAGTCTCATCTCCAGTTATGATGCATTTCAACTTGTCCTGATAGTCAGTAAGCATTGTTTCACACACTTCATGATGTTTTTTCCAAAACATTCAGTGTTTTCGGTACCATTCGACATTTGAAGAGATTGAGGCTCAAAATGGAATGGACCGATCCTTTTGAAATTCCAGCATCATCACCAAGGTCTCTAATTGTAAATCGACGGTTTGCAAGCACCCAATCTTTATTTTTTTTTTGACGTGAGCTTCGTCAGTTGAGATTGATGGTCTACCAGAGGGCTCTGCGTCTTCAACGCGTTCTGTGCCTTCTTTGAACTGTTTATACCACTTCTAAACCTTTATGTCCGATATAGGAATGCTCACTGAATGCATTCTGCAACATTCTATACGTTTCCGCGTACTTATGTTCATTCCGCAAACAAAATTTAATGCAAATTCTTTGTTCAATTAATTCAGACATCTCAAAAATCGCCGGAATCAGTTTTAGCGTCTCACAAAGCCAAGCGTCACTCAAGCACTAATGAATATGTTGACGAGAAATTTCACACAGATGTCAAGGACAGTGCCAACAACTTAAAAAGAAAAAAAAATTGAAATTCCATATGCCCGGCAAATTTAAAATTTCAAATTGATTTTACTTTTTGGGTATTTTACTTTTAGTATTCATTGATTAAATTGACAATGCATGTGACCACTTTTTTTCTGTTCCGTTTCGAATTGTAACATTATTGTATTTTTTGAAAATTCAAATGTTGCTTTTTTGTCCACAAATTTTTATATATTTTTTGAAGGCTTCTTCGTTGTTGTTTTTTTATGACTTTCTTTTGTCATTAAGGATTTAAAAAATAGATTTCCTGGAAAAAGCTTTTTTTCAGACGTCACTTAGCAGTTCCTTAATACGTTGCGAAAGCCATTACAAAAATACGACCAGAGATGTGGAAGGATTTTTTTCATCCTTTAAAAATAAAAAATAAAAATAATAATTCCCTTAAAAACTGGTAATCTTAGTAAGAAAAACACCTTTAAGTTTGAGGGCATTTTTTTATGTTGCTCAAAATTTTGAAAGGGTTTTTATAATTTTTTTAAAGGGGATAAAAACCCACAAAGAAGTTTAAGAAGGAGTTTCTTCTTTAAAGTATGAACTTTACATTTGGGAAGCATTAAAAATTTTAATGGATTTTCATGCAAAAAAATTTTTTATTATTAAAGCATCATTCATTTGCGCTTTCATACTTCAAGAACAATTATTTGGCACTTAAAGCCTTCAAAAAAATTCATATAATAATTTTTATTTTTCGTATTAAAAGCAAAAAAAAAACCTCAAGCTCTGTGGGGTTTGTTACTGATTTTAATGTTGATATTAATGTTCTAGGGGCGTGATGGCTGGCGCACAGTACCACAGTTTTTGAGTTCAAGTCTTGACGGTGCCATGGATGTTTGTAGTGGTTCGGAATCCCCTTTAAAGCATAGGTCCCTGTCTAACAAGATCGTAGAGCGCTGCAGGGTTATTTCTACTCCCCTTCCGCAGCTTAACTTCAAGCTACACGCGCCCCCTGGTTAGTGCTAAGTGAGTAACGTCGGTGCAACCTTTGCTTATGGCATAAACTGATCACGGTCTAAGTATTTACCAGTTGCATTAGAAGAAAATTTTAATGCTCTTATAATTAAATATTTAAAAAAAAATATCTATCGATATATAATTCTATGTAAATTGTTCACACATGATTTAAACTTAATATTCATTTGTCATTTGATTCGATATATTAAATCTTTTTCTTCTTTTATTAGATATCATTTAAAATTAAGAAAAATATTGTTTTTAATTTCTTAAATGACCTGTAATAAGTTTTATTTTTCAATCCACTTATTATTTCTCTAAAATTTCAAATTTAAAGTTTCCATAAAACTTATACGGAAAATTTATGACGAATAAGAATTTATTGCTGTATATATCGAAATCAATCATGAAAATCAGACGCAAATTTGACCCCTTAAAATACAAACATTTTAAGCAGTCAAATAGAGTAATTTTCGAGCGTATAAATGCATTGTGAATATAATTAAAGTGCCACTATCAAAATGCTGTTAAGAAAGGGCCACTTGTGACAATGAGTTTAAATTTGAAGTGAAGATATTTGACGAAGGGGAAAATGGTATACCATCCAAAAAAGTTCCACCGATTTTTCCTTCCCTTTTGGTATGACCTTGCCGTGGGGGATGGGCTTTCCGGCAACAGTGTTACAACTGTTGAAGGAATTAGAAATCATTTTTTTCCGTGAAAAACCGAAACAGTCAAGCACAGTGAACACTACAGTTGGTTGAATGTGCAACTCATGCCAAATGCTTCGTCATTCCGATTCAAAACAGCACTGGCAGCTGAATTCACTTTCTTTATGCCACTTTCAGCTTCATCTATTAATGCACTTTGGAGTTGCCTTTTGATCCCGTACCATTTGCCCCTTCTTCGAGTGTCTTCAGTTCACATTTGAACTCATTGTGACGAATGGCTTTTTTTGCAACATTTTAAAAGTGGAACTTTAATTATAATCAATAGATTCTCCAAAATTTAATGTTTACATTTATCTATAAAAATAATTTATAATCAGAGACTTTCCTTGTGATGATACCGATTTTAATGACACCAGCATTGTGACGTCATTAGAATCGGTATTAATTTTGAAGGATTTTTTTATAAATTCAAGGCTTTATTGTGAAAAATTTTCTTCATTATGTTGTTGTTCTAATGCAGCTGGAAATACAGAGACACTTAATCTTTTCTGCCATAAGCAAGGGCTGAACCGCTGTTATTCATTGAACACTACCCAGGGTGCACGTGTATCTAGGGGCCCCTTGTCTTCAATATTTTTAGTATTGTCCATCGATAGTCACTACTTTTTCCATATCTCTCTGGCAGCATATGGATTCCGTGTTGAAAGAAAAACTCATCTTTGGTTGCTATCCTCCAATCTATCCAATTTTCTTATATCTTTGTAATTGATTGGAAGCGCTGATTAACCAGGCCATGTTCAATGGATCGGAAGAAATAACAACCCGGTGGTGCAATATCTGGAGAATATGGCATTTGGGATAAAACATACCATTTTCCATTTCTAAGTATTTTTTTTTTTGTTACACAAGCAGCATGTGGTCGAGAGTTGTCATGTAAAATTACTTTATCGTGCCTGTCCTCAAATTACGATCCATTTTTCCTCAATGGCCGGCTAAAAAGCATCAGTTGTAATTGGTAGTATTCACCAAGAATGGTTTAATTCATTTGAAGAAACTCATAGTAGCAACACAAGTTGGTACACCATGATTATTTGTCCTTGCTGTCGATGTTAATGCATTGCCAGATAATCCCACGAGTTTCTATGTTTAGGACTGTCATAGCATATCAGCTTATGTCAGCTTACTTAACAAAGTTTTAATATTTTCATATGCAGAGATAGTGCACTTATGACTTCTAAATCCAAACTGTAAAGGACTAAAGAAGTTTTGAGATTCCAAATAATAAATAATTCTATCAGTGATAATTATATCAAAGAGCTTTTCCCAAGTTGGAAATAGACATATTGGTTTATAATAAGATGGACTAGAGAGATATTTATTGTCTTTGGGATTTAAGACTAATTAAATCATTCATTCTAAATACCTGATCAGTCCATTTAATCTATTGATCTTAATACATTTTATAATATCTTAGTATTTATAGCATTTATAAGTTTCTGCGCTGTCCTATCTTCTCCAACAATCACTTTTCCTAACACCTCCAAGAACAGCCCTTAAATTTTCATGCTCAAATAGGGTCAAAGGGGCCTCATCAGATTTTGTAATGTTTAACTTCTAAAGATCTTGCAATGATTACAACATTGTCACCATATGATAAAATCTGAACAGACTTGAATATATGTCCTCTCCAGTTTATACCCGAATCCTTCAATACCTTTACCAAAACAATGTTAAAAAGCTGGAACACACCATTGAAAACACCATTCAACTCGGTTCCTTATGTATAAAATTCGCTGCTAAACACGAGTCCTCTTACTAAAGTTTCAAGTTGAAAAAAAGTGAATTTGTGTAAGGGAAAAACGAATAAACAATTTTATATATTGTATAAAAAAATAAACCTTTAATCTTGCCCATAAAAATGGATATGGATACCAAACTGCTGAAAAAGATATTAAATTACTATGGCTTTTCGTATTGAATATTTCACTTTTTGTAGTAAAAAAATGTGACGTATGCCACCAGTGCTATTCATTCTTACAATTTTCTGGTCTTTGAATCAGTCAATCAGTTTTTCATTGACGAAAGCTTTCGGAAAACATTTTTTTTTTTGTGCTCTTAATGAAATATTTAATGAAAGTAAAGAAAATAAACATTTTCTAGAAATAAAAACATAAGTCTGCTACTGGAACTTTTCTTCCTTTTTGAAATGAGATTTCAAATATATTGTGTAAATCTTAGCAGTTTGTGTTTGTTAACTTGGTGGTACGAAACGAGGTGTAATGAAACTTGCTTTTACAGTCAAAATTAGCAAGAAATTTTACCATTTAATGATTCTCTTAAGTTGAAATATCTCATGTACATTTTAATCCTGGAAATTATAAGTTAGTTTATAAAAGTTGCGCACTCTCTGCTCGCTTACATTGTATTAATTATTTTCACTGTAACGTCTTAAAGAACCTTACACAATTTAAATTCGGAATTATTTGTTATATTTTAATATCAATAAAAGTAAGCACATCAACTAAAACGAAATGGAAAAAGAAATTATGAGGAAAGAAAGAAAGATGGTATCCATTAGTAAAATAATTTTTGCATATTTGATTTACAGTACGTGCTAATTCATTTCTTAGAAATCTCACTAGCACGAAATTAATTGATTTAAATAGTTTTCGAATTTGAATTATATTATAATAAACATTATTTGCATATTATTTACAAATTAATAATTTTGAAAAATATTTTTATAAAGAACTGATAAGTTAGGAGACTGAGATTTGATAAAAGTTTCAGGTTATAAATGTAAAGTGAACAAAATATCAATATCTTGATTCTTTATCCGTAAAGTACCTTTTAAATACTTCTATTACATGGATATAGAATGCAAATATTAGATTGCACAATTTTGGTCATTATGTATAACATTAATTATATCGAATATTAAATAAGATGATGTGATAAGTGACCCTGAAAATGCAGTATAAATACAGATATAATTATTAAAGTATTTCATACTTTTTTTAAACTACTATATTTTGTAAGAAATACTAAATATTTTTAAAAGAAAATTCTATTGAGTTATATTGAATGAAATGCATATTTCATTTTTTTTTTGTCATTACAAGACTATTTTATAACAAATATTAAGACCGAGTTTAAATTATTTGTTTTTTCATTGTAATTTTAATGTTTTTATGTTATGAAGTTTATTATTTTGTAAACAAAACTTTAAAAAAGAAATGTATAAAAAAATTAAAACAACCTTTTAATATGTATAAAAAAAATTAAAAATATTTATATTTTGACAAGTAATTGTCAATAAATCACTAAATTTTGTTTCTTTAAATAATGCGCATGAAAAATCGATAGTCTTAATTTAACATTTTCGTTTATTAACCTTTTAGTGAACTAACCCTTTAACCGATAATTTTTCAAATGCAGTTTTGCTTAAGATGTTTTTTTTTTTTTTAAAATCGTATATAAGCGCTTTTATTCTTATGATTCATAAATTTTTATCCTTTTTTTATTTAATTTTATTATAAAAATCCAAATCGAAATTTTGCTATTCGAATTAGGCGTTATAATCGAGACTATACTTCTCTGATTACAGTCAGAGAAGACAGAGATAAGAACATGAAATAAACTTAGAAAATAGAAAAGATTTTTTAAATTAAGATGAAAATAAACTTAGAAATAGAAAATGTTATAGTTTAATCGGTAACGAATTTATTATAATTATATAAATATGTTTTATTAAAAAAATACAGAAATTCTATGTAAACTTTAAGAGCCGTGAATAGGCGCGCACATTGCAGGCCATCCCTGCCGATGACTTTTTAGCATGCATTGGGGATTGGGAAAAAGTTGGCATAAGTGCCTTCTGTCCGGAGGGAATGACTTTGAAGGCGATGTAATAAATTTGGAAGTATAAATAAAGAGTTTTAAAAAAAAAAAAATTGATCTTACTTTTGGCACAGAAGTATCTAAGTATGTATCTAAGATTAAACTTATCAGCGTATTTTTGTATGGATTTATGAATGAATATATCTATTGAATAATATTGAATATAAACAAATGTAATACTGTAAATTTAAAAAAAATATATTTCCGTATGTTTGACAGCACAGCATAGTAGCGGAATGGAACACTTCCGATTTAAAATTCTGGAGCAGCAAAGTTGAATTTTTGTTAACAATATGTAACTCTTTATTCTACTTCAGAAACTGCCATTTTTTACCAACTAAAGTGAACTCGGGTAGTTTTAAAAGGAAACTTTTATCCTCGGCTGCCTGTAATTAATTTAGCTACCTTCTGACAGACCTGCCCTGGAAGATAAATAGAACTTCAGAATTACACCCCTCCAGGTTGAAGGAAGAAAATTTTAATGGATTAGTTTAACATTTAGTAGAATGCAATTTCTTTACTTTGATGGTGTTTGCTGAATACGCTCAAAGTACATTAAGACAAAGTGGAACTGTGGCATTTTGTATAACTAAATAATTATATTCAATCTTTGGGGCAGTTGTGAAAATATTTCTAAATTGCATTACTTCTTGTGGATTATAGATAATTATTGTTTTTCTTTTCAGAAATTGTAAATGATACAGTATGTATTAACTTTATTTAATTATTTGCCCATTATGCTTTCTGAGGATGATTGCTATTTTATTCTACCTTTGTTACAAATATATACAAATTTTTAGCCTGTGTCTCCTCGTTTTTGAGTATTTAAAGAAAAATAAGTTATGACATATACAAGAGCATTATAATTAAAGTCCCACTTTCAAAGTGCTGTAAAAAAAAGAACCACTCGTCACAATGAGTTCAAATGTGAACTGAAGGTACTTGAAGAAGAAGGAAACGGTACAGCATCAAAAAAAGTTCCAAAAGTGTAGTAATAAATGACTCTGTAAGCGGCATAAAGAAAGTGAATTCGGCTGCCAGTGATATTTTGAATCGAAATTACAACGTGTTTGGCATGAGTTCCACATTAAACCAACTGTAGTGTTCAATGGGCTTGATTGTTTCGATTTTTTTGACGAAAAACATGACTTCCAAATCATTCAACAGTTGTGACGCTCTTTGTGGAAAGCCCATCCACCACGGCAACGTCATACCAAATTGATGGGGAATCAATCAATCATTAATTAATTGAATTAATCAATCAATTAATTAATTGAATTAATCAATCAATTAATTAATTGAAGTAATTAATCAATAATTGAAGTAATTAATCACTTAATTAATTGAAGTAATTGACTCAATTGAATTAATTAATCACTTAATTAATTAATCAATTGAATTAATCAATTAATTAATTGGTTAATTGGAACCAAATTGAATGGAACTTTTTGGGGTACTCCTTTTGATGCTATACCGTTTCTCTTATCTTCAAGTATCTTCAGCTCAAATTTGAACTCATTGTGACTGATTCTTTTTTTACAGCATTTTGAAAGTGGGACCTTAATTATAATCACACTGTATATAAAAAACGCGATCACAAACATTTTAACGAGAATGTTTAAAAAAACAAATTAAAACTTATTTTTATTCTCGCGCCATCAAATATTTACAAATAATTTACTACATCTATACACATTAGTTTTTTTTTTAACACATAGAGTTTTTTTTTAAATTGAAAAGGAATTAGAATTGAAACGTAGTTTTCTGTTAATTACCAAGTGAAAAATAATAAATCCTACAAGATAAAAAAATAAAATTTTATACTTTTTTTTGCATCTTAAATTCTAATTTTTCTATCATCTAAATTATTTTTATTATCTTTCACTTTTTTTTCTTCATTTCTTTGTATTTTCTTATTAAAAAAGAAAAAGTACGTTTTTTTAATTAAAAAATAAGGATAATTTTTTGTGTGTGATTTATTTTTTACGTAGTAGACAAAAAAAAAAAATAAAATCCGGGAAAATCTGGACTTCTAAACTCTATAATCCTTAAGGTTTAGAAAAACACGCACGGGCAAGCAAATGTCTGGCTTTAGTATATGTAGAATATTCCTATGTGATTTGTCAGTCCGTTTTTGCTTGGTGTTTCATGATTTTTACAATAATTTATGCGCGTTTAGCATCTTGAATAAATTCATTTTTTTTTTTTTTCAATTTTTTTTTTTTCTGTTTTTTTGGTAATTTTATTTAATAGATAAAAAGAAAATGAAAATTTATGTATAACAAACATTATTTTCATGATTTTGTTATACAAATTGAAATACGTTCCTTGAATGGTTCGTGTTCATTCTCTCCTAACTTTGTTTGTGCTTTAAAATTTATGTAGTTTTCCACTTGGCATGTGTGTGTTTTTAACCATTATTATTAAGTTTGCCAAATATTTTTTAGAATATTGACTGTAACAGTTTTGAAAGAAAATTAGGTAAAAATCTAAAATGATGTAGTACCAAATACATCGCCAGGAGGCCTAGTCGCCAAGTAAGCATAGTAATGAATGCACCAGGTACTTTTCGCGGTAAAATGATATTATGCCAAAATCCTTCACTGGTATGCCAAATCGCCAAGTAAACAAAAACAAAATGGCTGCAGAAGTTCGGTATGATTGCAAAACGGGGTTTCGCCAAAATGTATCGCCAAAAATTGTTATTACGCCACCATTAGTAGCCAAACATCTATTACATCAAAGTTTATTAACGCCAAATACTATCACTATCCTGCCAACATTTAAATCCTTGAAATGCTTTATTGCCAACATTTATCACTTCATTGCCAAACTTTTTCCCTCAACGAATTTTGCTTTTAAATTGTTTTTAATCCAAAAGTTAATGCTTTATCACCAAATTTTAATCACTAAAAAAATTTTATACCTTGAATATTTTTGCACCACATGCTATTGGTTTACGCCAAAAACTCATGCCTAAGTTATCTTTAGGCCAATTTATATCGCTTAATTTTTAATCGCCAAAATTTTACCATTATTATGGCAAAATTATAATGTTTTATTTTTATGCCACATTTTGCACCTTTTAACGCCAAAATATATCATTATTTCACGAAAATTTTATTCCAAAACTGCTTTTACAACAAATTTAATCGCTTTATCATCAAATTATTACGTGGAATGATGTTTTTGCTAATTCACATAAATGTATCATTTAGACACAGATAATAATCGTTGTTACGATAAAATTACACCAAAATTATTCGCTAATACGCCATTTTTTTCTATTATGTCAAATAAAAAAAATTTTACGATACCGAATTCGAATGTTGAAACAAAATTATTTAAAAAAGGGGTAAAACCCCAAAGAATAACTTACAATTTATTCTGATATATCCTTTGTTGAGGTGGAAATGTTTTTTATTGCCTTACTAAACCCTGCCCATGTATAGTCTTATCAAATTCATGAAGAAAAACAAGAAGAACAATATCAAAAAACACAGAAAAATTTAATGCGTTCCAACGGCCTTTTTTTTTCTGTAAACTAACGTTCTAAAATTAAAAGATACATTTTCCACGAATTCAAATAACGGGTGCCGCAAAATTTTATTTCTACAGCAATAAAAAGAAACATCACAAAACCGAACAATTTAATGCGTTCGATCGACGTTTTTCCCTTAACTAACTTTCTAAAAACAAAAACATTTTAACTTTTACAATAAACATTTTTTCGCACGAATTCAAACGATTGTTATAAAATTTTAATTATTTCAACAGCAATAAAAAGAAAATAATTATTTGGTAATCAAATATAAATTATTAATAAATTAAAAATCGTTTTTGTTTCTTATTTTCCTGAGTGGCAACATCGTAAAAATTGTTGATTTTCTGTATCAGTGACCGACATATGTTATAAGAACAATCTCAGGATAATCAATAATCTCAAAATAATCATAATATCAAATAATCGGAATAAATATTTAAAAGAATATATATTTATGTTCCTTATAACTAAAAAATTATGCAAATAACTATCAAAGTAGAAATAAATAATCATTATATTATTCCGAAAAGAAGAAGTAAAGAATTCCTCTAGAGTATTGTAACCCTAAGGTAATTGGCGTAATATTCCGGGTTGAAAGATTGGCGACTTACTCAGGGGTTACAGTATTCTAAATTTCTACCGAAAATGATTCTTTTAAACATGCCCAGTATTATTAATACCGTGCCGTAAGTTACCTGTTATAAACTATATTAAATCTTAAGATTATCTGCTTTGTTTTATCTGAATATATAAACGTTAAAAAGGTCATAAAATGAATTTCTATTCTTTCGATGCATTATATCACTTAACTAAACACACCTTAAATCAGTAAATATTTAAAATCTATTTAAAAGGATCCCCACTTAAAATGTCTAAAAAATGTATCTTTATAATAATAGTTCATATAATATAAAATAGTATAAAATAATTTATTTTGTATAACATAAATAGTGTTAACATTTATGTAACTTTACCCTAATTTTCATACTCAATAAGAAACGCTATTATAACATTTTTATTTTGATAAATATGTAGGAACTTAATGATTAAAGGTCAAAATTCTTTATCATTTCAAATTTTATGTTATTTACAACCAAAAATAATGACTTCTAAGCAATATTTAAAGTGTGATAAATATAAAACCAAGTTTCTCAAAATCGATACCTCTTATAACCAATCGATACAATTTTGAATCTCGCGATTTTATGGAAGGTATAAAATCTGAGAGCTCCGAAAATATTTTCCGAACTCTTGTGCTCTCAGCTTTTCAGCTGCAATTTGGTGAAGAGCCATCAAGAGTCAAGGACCGTGGAAGAGCATTTGCAATAGAATTGTTATTGGATGGAAGTGTAAAGTACCACTATATATATTTATGACAATCTTTACCCCCTTTATGAAACAACCGGAAATTTCCTTGATATATTGTTCCTAAATTTTTATTTCATAAGATTCAAAATATTATTATAAATAATATTTTTTTATTTATATAAATGCAAATTTTAGTTGATGGTGACTCCAATTAAATTTCTATTTGGAAAATATTAATTACTGATAGACAAATATTACCCTGAGTAGTGATTAACAATTAATTATGTAAATATTGGCTAAAATTGAGCCTAATTAATGTGAAGAGAATAAATTTAATGATTAATTATGTTAGTGTTGATTAAAATAGTAAAACATTAATGTTCCAGAAACAAAATGATATGTTAGTACTGAATAAAACAATGAATAATTAATATTTCAGAAACAAAATTAATGATTATGCTGCTACTGATTAAAGCAGTAATTAATTAAGAATAATTAATATATCGGAAGCAATTTTGATGATTATTTTAGTACTAATTAAAACAATGAAAACTAAGGAAAACGAATTTGAATATGTTAGTATTGATTAAATCAGTGAATAATTAATATTTCGAAAACAATTTAATTGATTATGTTAGTACTAATTAAAACAATGAAAAAATTAAGAATAATTAACATTTTGGAAACAAATTTATTGATTATGCTAGTATTGAATAAAACAGTGCATAATTAAAAATAGTTAATATTTTGGAAGCAAATTTAATGATTATGTTAGTACTGATTAAAATAATGGAGAATTGATGTTTCGGAAACAAGTTTAATCATTAATATTTTTGCATATTAAGAAATTGCTATGTTTTGATTTAAAGAATCAATTAATTTAATTAGTGAAAGACAAATTTGTAAATTTTTAGAAAGATTTTATATAAATTAGTCGTTACGTTTTCATTCGTTTTCTCTTAATTTTCAGATGCAATTTGTAATGAAAAATATGTTTTCAAAATTACATAGTTTATTTATTGAACATTACAATTTTAAATAATGTATTTAATTTACATGTCATTGGCAATGAATAACATGCGAAATTTTGGGAATTTATTCCTTTCTTAGAAAAAAATTAAGCCAGAAAATCTTAATCATATATTAAATGCTTATTTAATCAGAAAACAATCTTTTAGAAATAAACTTACTATTTAAAAGTAATCCACATACAAACTACTTAATCTGTGGACTAAAAATCTTATTTAAATGCTTTTTTAATTCTATTAATTTTAACAGGTAAGTATTTAATGTCCATTATAAATTTTGTTTAAATGATTTATAATTATTATGTTTATATTTACTTTTTTTTATTTCATGCCAATATTCATATTTGTTGTTTTTATTTAATTTGCTTATTTATTTAATGATATTTATTTATTAATTTATGATTTTTCTTATTTTGGATTTCTTTTTCTGTCAGTTTAACTTTTGTAAAAGCATATTTGATGAAGTTTTCAGTTTGTATTATTTGTTACAAAAACTATTTCTCTAACTTCGTAAAGATGTGAAATGTTTAATTTTGTTCAGATAGCATAATAATTTGGTTTTGCGAACTTTTTATTATATTTTCTTAACCAAACTTCTCAAACTAAACTGGGTTTTTTCCAGGTGATTTAAGAGAACTTGAAAAGAAATATTGAATGATATGTTTCTGTATAAATCCCAAGGATTTTGCCATAAATCCCCTTTTCACAACTTTAGATCTCCCAAATCTCCAATTCAAAAACTTTTCATAAACTGTGAAAGTTTTTGATAATATTTTTAAGCTTTTGTTACTTTCTTCTAAAAGTATGGTGTATGAGAACATCAGTCACTTTTTTAAGAAATAATCTTCATTCTATAGATATTAATTGATTGTTATGAAAAAAAAAATATTTAATACATTATAATAAAATATCTCTATTCAAATAAGGCTGTTCAAAGCCTGACATTTCTTATTTTTAAAAAATTCAACTGCAATCATTAACATCATCTTGTGCACACAAGGGCTAAAGAGACCGGGACCCACAGTTTAAAATGGATTCCAAAACCCTGACAAACATCCATGACACTGCTAGGATTTCTGCTGAAAAATGTGTTACCAAAGGGCCAAAGTTCTAGTCAATTGACCATCAGGTCGCTGTAACATGAGCAATAACAATAAAACATGTTAATTTTTTCGAGTTCCAGCCACTTTAAAATGACGTCATTCGCCAGTAGAATATCACTGTCGTAGCAGATTCAGCGTTAGCCGCACTGCATCTCACAGTGCAGGCACTGTGAGATACTATACACTGTCCATATAATGCTACTCTGTCTGGAACGAACACCGTCAAATGATGGTATTTGAGGTTCATATCTCCCATTCCTTCTTATATAGCCCAAGTGGGACCAACCCAAATGATTTTGCGGGTCACTTTCGAAATGCATCCTAATTCCGCGGGGCCCCTTATAAAATTATATATCCTTATATTAGATATAGATCCACTGTAGAAATATTTTGGAGTGAAAAATTGAAGAAAATAAATACAAAATATATTTATTTTTATAATGGCCAACTGAGGGAAAACCAATGTATTAAAAAATACGTTATTTGTTCATCCATATATTCAAAAATGAACTGAAATTATGAGAAAAAATAAACTTTGATTTTTTTTATTTAAATAATAAATTTTAAACTAATATAAAGTTATAGAACAAATATATAAGATTATTATATTTTCCATCTGGTAAATATAAAAACAAATAATTTAATGAAGCAGGATTAGCAATATGAACTTTTCGCAAATAAAAAAAAAATTTCCAATTATAAATTCTTGCTTTGTATTTATTTTTCAAATGTGAATAATTTGAATTTACTCTCAGTTTAAGTAAAACTCTATATTAGATAAAAAGAAAAAAAAAAGCGAATAGTCACAAATAACAAGATAGATTCTAATATGAATGGAATTACACTCAATGAAAGACGAATCACTCGTTCATTTCTCTTTAATAAATATATCATTATTTTCTTTCAAAATTCCCTCTAATCACTTTAAAAAAATCATTTCTACTTTTACATAAAAAATGCAAGATTACAAGAAGCAAAATAATTGATTTGCATTTTTTACGCATCCAACGTTTTTTTTTCCTTCTTTTTCTGATAAGGTTTTTTATATTTTCGTTATTTATATTTGTTTCTCTTACTTTAGGAGCTTCAGATGTTATGATCAAAGTAATAAATTTCAAAACTCTATGCATATTTGGGCTTATGCATTAATATACAGACTTTTCTGTGGAATTGAAAGTTTATCTAATGATTGATTCTTGACTTGAATTTATATAGTGTTTTATAACTCCTAAATAGTGATAATACCGTGGAAAAAAAGTAAGACCAATTTTCAACTTAAAATTCCCATGTCTTATGGAATTTCAGTTTTTTTTTTTTCTTTTAGATTGCTGGCACTGTCGTTGACATCTGTGTGAAATTCGACGTCAAAATATTCATTGCTGTTTGAGTTACACTTGGCTTTGCCAGACGCTAAAACTGATTCCGGCAATTTTGAAATGTTTGAAGTAATTGAGCAAAGAATTTGCATTAAATTTTGTATAGTATAGTATATTGCAGAATACATTCGGTGATGTATTTTTTAATACCATGGTTTCCATTATTTTGACCATTATAAAATAAGTGTGATAAATCTTACTGGCAGGAAAATTATTTATGACGGGTTGGCCACCCCTGTCTTAATACAGCAGGCTACCACCATAAACTAATTTTAATGAAAAGCCTATTTCAATCAAAACATATTCACCTTTATGGAAACTGTTATTTATAGCATATTCATGCACTAAAAGAACATGATATGAAAAAAAAAAATGTCCAATTTAAAGTGAGGATCGGAAATAACTCAAGATTGAATTGCTGCAGACTTCGTTGAATGCTATTAAAAGAGTATTAAAAGCTAATTCATCAGAGAAGACAGCACCATTAGAGCATTCTTAAACCCTAATGCATTTTGCAAATGGAAAGTGGAAGCAAATGCTGTCTTAAGAATGCCTTAGCATGGTATGCTAATGCACAAATTGAACCACAAATTTACCCGTCAGTTAAGTGTTTATTCTAATCAATCGATTGATTCATTCCTTACAGAATGTCTATTGGAAAGGTAAATTGTGTATCAGATCCTTGCATCCATCTGATTAACGTACTCACACGGCAATGCTTACTTCTGTGCCCAAAAAGTAAGACCGATTATTTGTCTTTTCAAAAACTCTTTATTTATTCTTCCAAATTTATTTCATCGTCTTCAAAGTCATCCCCTCCGGACACAATGCACTTGTGCCAACTTTTCTTTTTCCAATCCTCAATGCACACTAAAAAGTCATCGGCAGGGATGGCCTTCAAAGCGCGCGCCGATTCTGAATCTTTTCAATCGACTCAAAATGGTGCACCCGGACTGGTCTTTTGAGTTTAGGGAATAGTCAGAAGTCGCACGGTGTGAATACGGTGGTTGTGGAACGACATGGGTTCATTTTTGGCAAAAAGGTCACGAAGAATCAATGCAGTGTCAGCTGACGCATTCAGTGTTTTCGGTACCAATCAAGATTTGAAGCGTTTGAAACCCAAAATGGAAATTTTAAAAATCCAACATCATCAGCAAAGTCTCTAATTGTAAATCGACGGTTTGCAAGCACCTGATCTATAATTTTTTTGAACGTGAGCTTCGTCGGTTGAGGTTGAAGGTCGACCAGAGGGCTCTTCGTCTTCAACGCGTTCTCTGCCTTCTTTGAACTGTTTATACCCCATCTAAAAATTTCTTTCCGATATCGGAATGCTCACCGAATGTCTTCTGTAACATTCTATACGTTTCCGCAAACAAAATTTAAGGCAAGTTCTTTGCTCAATTAATTTAGACATTTCAAAAATCGCCGGAATCAGTTTTAGCGTCTTCCAAAGCCAATCATAACTCCAACACTAATGAATATTTTGAAGTGAAATTTCACACAGATGTCAAGGACAGTGTTAACAACCTAAACAAGAAAGAAAAATTGAAATTCCATAAGCCCCGGGAATTGTAAATTGAAAATGGGTCTAACATTTTGGGCACAGTAATAGACTTCGATCTTATGTCACAAATCAAATCAATATTATTAATAATAATAACAATTAAAATCATTTATGAATCACAATTTATGAACTGTGAACAAATTTGTCATCAAAGAAACATGAATGCATAATAATAAATGATTAAATTTATTTTCATAAACAATGGAAGTGGGAGGTTGGAGTCGAAATTCAAAAGCAAGCAGTAGACCAGGGGTGGTCCACCCAAATGATCTTGTGGGTCACTTTGAAAATGCTTCATAATTCCGCGGGCCGCATCTAAAATTATATATCACCCTATTAGATTTAGATCCACTATAGACATTATTTTTGAAGCGGAAAATTGAAACAGAATGAGTTATTATATTTGTGCTTACTATTATTCTTACATGTAAACATAGATAATGTAATAATAGTGATACTAAACGCACATTGTAAATAAATATATAACAATTAAAATGAAATACATAAATATGTATAAATATAAACAAAATAAAAAAAAAAATTGAATCATTAAGAAATATTTATTTCACAAGTGCGATATTTGTTCCTCCACAAGTTCAATAAACGTTTACAAATCGATCTCAATTTGGGTATTTGTAATTGCAATGATTGGTTGCCCATGATTGGTACTCATAACCGTAAACTCATCAATATAACAGGCGATATCTGCACTATATCCGCAAGAATAGTGTTTTTAAAGTCAAAGTTAATTTTTTCTTATCATTTCGACAGGTAATGTTTGAATATGGGGATGCACACACAAAGGATTTTTTAAAATATTGGTTTTCACTACTTTCGCCATTATATAAAAAATATATTTCGTAAAAGTGTGATACATCTCACGGGCCAGAGGTTGGTCACTCCTGCTATAAATGAACAATGCTTTACATATCATGTCTCATTTTTTTTTGTGTCCGTGCAAAAAAGACAGTCATTTCCGCCCTACATTTTTAAATAATAAATGTGCTTTAGTAACCTGCACCACCCCTCAAAGTTTATCACATTACCATCGATACCATAATTTTGATCAAGAACCAACGAACTATTCGCCAGCCACTCCAGTTCTAAATGGATATTATTACAGATGTCAAATTTGATTCTTACTTAGAAAATATTAAACTCAACTGTAAACACTTGCGGAAAGACATGGAAAAATGCTCTAATGTTGTCTAATGCATTTTTAACCATTATTTAGTTTCGAAAAAAGGATAATCCATTAACTAAACAAGTTTTGGAAACTATATAAACCGAATGTAAAATTGGCCGATGCATCCTTCACACTTTGGTAATGGAACTCATATTCTGAAACGGAAATCAATAGATTGGGAACAACTTTCGCCCCACCACATCTGCTTAATGACAAGGGGGAATGCCAATGATGATTCCGTTGGACATAAATAACGTAGTAGCAGGATAGAGACGTAATTCGATATACGAAATGCAGCCATTTGGTTGGCCCCTCACTTCCAGATAGACGCCCTCCAGGAACACCGTCTATTAATCATTCTGTAATAGATTTCTGATGTTATCAAAGACAAATGATTGCATTCGTTGATCTAACGTGAACACAACTGTGCAAAACACTCACGCATGCTAACAGTGAGGAGTTTTAGTTTATGATTGTTGGCAACTTCCACAGAATCCTCATTTTAAAACCAGAATCATTAGATCAATATTTCAGTGCGCGGCTTCACAAAGCATGGTTGGAGCAAGAGATTACCTTGAGTCGCAGGTTATTAAATTTGTTCGCAGTGCTCACTGAATAGTTTCTAATCATTCAGTTCATTTAAATTTTATTTTGGATGGTATTCCATTATGCAACTAGGGTGCTAGGGTGAAACACAGTAATTTTATTGATTTCTCTTGAAGTGAGCATTGGTAATGCGTGTTTCCTAAAACGATGTTCAGTAAATATATTTAAGTGGAGTAATGCCGTAAATTCTACAAAAAGGTAATTTGATATGGTCTGTAATTGAGTAATTTGGGTGAATAAGAATTTAACCTAAATGGGTTTAGATTTGCTTCATTCTGCTCGTTATGATTTCCCAGATATTCAAACCTATTTCTATTCAAATAAGCTTAGACCATAATGATGTGATGTACATTTTTTTAAAAATTTAACTTGATGTAGTCAGCAATTGGAGAAATCAAATGTGGGTGTAGCCAAAAAAATATGATATTTTTGTAGAAAAATTTCAAGCGTATATTTTTATAAAGTAGAATAACTTGAATAAACAAAACACTTTCTTAAAGCAATTGAATATAACATTTTTTTTTTTTAAATTCAACCAGCATCCATAAAAATTATCTTTGAGTTTTATGTTAAAAAATGCTTGATCTTTAATTTAAAAAATTATAATTTAATAGATTTTTCTTTTTTCTTTTTAAAAATCAATCAAAATAAATTTTATTTCTTTGAACAATAATCAGAAGAAAATAATTTAATTTAAAATAGAAATAGTGATCAATGAAATTCTGCTTTTAAATGGAAAAAAATATTTTTTTTTGGTATAAGCAAAAATTTATTTAGTTTGTGTGTACAGGTTGGTTACAATTAAAAGGGACCCTATTCAGACCCCCTCAATAAAACCTGTTTTGACTATTGTGGCTTGATGAAACTTAGTATATATATTATATGGCCCATGGGGTAAATATTTCTGCAATAAATAAAAATAGTTCAAATTTTAACCACCAGGACGATTGTGGAGCCTAAAGACAGAACAAAAAATATAAAAAATAAAAACAAACAGAATAAGAACACAAAGACAAAAAATCTGTCAGAATCATTAAAATTTATACAAGTACAGAATGTGCTCCATTGACATCAATTAGCTCATTATAATGTTGCATATAAATGAAGCTCATTATAATGAGTTCAATGATAGAACGAAGAAGAAACTTTCGAGGGATTTCAGCAATATGGCGTATAAATCCATAAACATGGTCTTTAGGAATCACATGGATTTAAGTCGGGTGATCGAGGAGGCATCCAGTAAAGCTCTGGATATTATACGATTCCTTTTTTTACAATACAGTTCGATCTTTTTTCTGCAAGGGCATGATTAACAATGACAAAGGCACGCAGAATGATTTTCGGACTCTGACTGTAAATCTCTACAGGTTTGACTCGTTTGCATAAGGAATTTTTGAAAAGTGTCATCTGGTGATCCAAATTTGAACTATTTTTATTGTAGAAATCTTTTACTCATGGTCCATATGACGTACATACCAAGTTTTCGTCAAAATTCGATCCGATAGGTTCTAGAGTCTGAATAAGGGTCACTTTAATTATACCCACACGGTACTTTTTAAAATAAAGAAATTCTAATAAACAAAGAAAATCGTGGATGTATTCTCAATAAGTTATAAACAGTTCAAAGTTCAAATCAAAAGTCATTTGAAAAACTCATGAGACTGAAATTACCTATAGTATAAAAGTTTTATAAGTAATACCTTTATGAATAAGAATATCAAAATAATTTGCTTTTAGAGTAAAGAATTGAAATAAATAATCAAAAATAAATATTATTTTTAAATAAAATTTCACAAACATTTTAAATATATTTCAGGTTACAATTATTTAAAATTAGTAATCATTTAATCTTTCATTCACTCATTAAAAACGAAATAACATTTTGTTGCTCCTATGAACAATTGAGTAAATTAAAAAGTATTCTTAAACACTTGCGAGTTATTTAAGATTATCAAGGGAAAATGCCTCACATGCTTTAAATAGAAGTTATCATGAAATTAGGAAAGAATCTACTAACAGTACTACTTCAAATATACCTTGTCGTCTTAAAATATTGTCTCAATTTAAGATTTTAAAAATAAAAATCAAGTCAACAATCAATCATTAGATAATGCAAATTTTCACGATTTATATGACTTTTTACAAAAATAAATTTATTTTATATTGACCAAATAATAACTCAATAATTTACATCATATAGATTCAAAATTATATCAATATGCATCAAATGTAACTTAAAATGATTAATTGTTTTTAAATAAAAGCCAAAAAATTTTGAAATATGTCCTCTCCTTTTCATGTTGAAATCGAGTTGCCCAAAAGCCATTCCAAATCCAACTAGTTGATTTGAATGCAATATTGAAAAATATCATTTTGAAACATCGTGATCAAAAATATATTTTCACAACACTTACGTCACAAAAGAGAAAGATTCAATTTGAGAAATGTGTCCCAAAAAATTCTCAGCGCTTTGGATTCAACTGACTGTTTGGAATAGTTTTTTTCGAAAATGAAATTCTCCACAACACACTCGCAGAGTTACATCCCCCCTTTTGCTGGCGTCCCATTAGGTTCTTTCAAATTAACGTCCGAAATGCTAGTGCAATGGAAATTACTCACATCTGTAAATTAAATATTTTTTATGATTTCGTTTTTTAATTCATTTATATTTATATATATTTTATATTCCATTTTAAGGGCATATTTCCTTGCGTTTATTCGATTTTATGATGCATAATTTACATGTTAAGAATAATAATTGAACAAAAGTAATAATATTTCTTTAATTTTTACAAAAATTTTATTGGGTGTTAAGCGTATAGAATATATAATTCTTTATTCTCTGAGTTAGGGATATTTATGCCAGGAAATCACTTGGCAAATTTGTTTGCATTAGATAACCCTCCATTGTGCCTGAGAAAGAAAACATAAAAAAAGAAAAATATAGTTATCTTCATAAAGCACTGGCAAAAGGGGATAGAGCTTTGAAATTTATTCTTTTATCACAACAAAAGCCCCTAAAGTAAGCAGAAGAAAATTTAAATGGAAAAACATGAAAGCCTTACCTGAAAAAGACGCAAGTGTAACTGGCTGCTGAAAAAATAAATATAAAACTACAAGTGGAATGCAAATCCACTCATCTTTTTGTTTCTTGTAATTTTTATTTGTAAAAGTAGGGAATGTATTTTTTAAAATGATTAGAGTTAATTTTGAAAGAAAATAATGGTATATTTATTAAAGGAAATGAACGATTGATTCATCTTTTATTGAGTATAATTCCATTCATATTAAAAATCTGTTATTTGTGACTATATGTTTATTTTTCTTTTATGTTATAGAGTTTGATTTAAATTGAGAATAAATTGAGAAGGCTTCACATTTGACACATAATACAAAGCTAGAATTTATAATGAAATTTATTTATTAATTTGCGAACTGACCATATTGCTAATTATGTATAATTTAAATGATTAAACCAGTTTGTATTCAAATTTAAAATTTTGTTAAAAAAATTCAAAAATAAAAAATATATTAAAGACTTCAATCAACTCATCGAAACCTTTTTTCTTTTACTCTAAATCAAAAAAAAACTGCTTTTTTTCTTTTAAATAAGTAAAAGAATTTCAATATTTAACTACCTAATATTTAATAACTTAAAAGTCAATATTTTACCGTTCGATACTTGAATCAAATGCATTGAAATTGTATGGAAAGCAAAAGAACCGAAATTATATTAATTTAGTAAAATAAATGAACTTTTAGGATTATTACATAGTAGGAATATTTTTTAAAAAAATATCATTAATACATCTATAACAAGTGAAAACTTCAGCAAAACTTTAGAAATATAAATGCATACACGTTTCAGCATTTGACAAAAACAAATAAAAATGTTCTGCTCCCCATGAGTTTCTTAAAGCTTCATGTTTTTTGAAAAAGAGTACCCATCTCGAATTCTTTTGTTGATTTAACTTTCAATATATTTCCCTTTCGATGTCATTGCTTTCATAGATCTCAAAAGTGTCCGAAATGCCACAGGCAAGCTATTTCGGGAGAAAGGCTGTTGAAATACGGTGCTGCAGCTTTTTGCTGCTATGAATGGTACATATGCATGCACTATTATTCCTTAAGTTTGAACTAAAGCAAATTATAGTACAGTGAACTATTTGCAACAAAAGATAAAAAAATGAGCTTCATTATTTGTAAAATGATTAGATTGTAAATAAATATACTGAAGATATTAAACTTATTTCAACAAAAAAAAAAAAAAAAAATCAAAAAAGCAAAGTAAGAAAGCATTTTTCACAGCAATCATTTCAGACATAAGTCGAATTGAAAAAAAAATTAATTAAATAAATGTTAAATAATGAATAATAATTTAAAGAATAATAATTTAATAATGTTATATTTCAAGCAAGATTTTATCACTCGTATTTATACGAAAATGATGAGAAAAATATATTTAAAGTATCTAATGAGAGATTTTAAATAGTTTTTTTTGTTCTAATGCAGCTGACAAACACATACAGTTGTCTTGGATGCCTTAAGGCAAGTGCTGCACCGCCGTTACTCACTATTCTTTTCGTACCTGCAAAATTCTTTTCCCTCCTGCAGTGTATTTACCTTTTCATAATAGTATGTAATTAAATTTAATATAGAGCAATCTGTCTTTGATCTAAATCTCTAAAGCATAAATAGAATCGAAGATAGCATAAATATCGAAGCATAGATCTCATCAATGATAGCATAAATAAAAAAAAATTTGCATTCAAATAATCTCAAAATTTTTAATCAGGAACATCTATTATTGTAAAGTCGATTAAAATTTTAATTGTTTTCAAATAAAAGTTAATTCATTATTTACTAAAGGCTGTTTTACAATTTCCTTTTTTCCAGTCAATATTTACCTTGCTTCAAAAAGTCATTTTACGAGGCAGGCTTCGTGAATCCAATGACGAATTTACGACGAGGTATGCAGTGACGGTTTACTTAAGCAATCAAGTTCCGTTCGCAATATATTGCAGAAAGATTCAGTAAAGTGTCCCAACAAATTCTCCGAATGTCGTCCTGTTTCCGAATTCTTCGCACGCTCATTCTCCACATTCTGACAGCCGAGTTACACCCCACCCCACCCCCTCTTTTGCTGGGCGTCCCGCCGAGTGGTTTTCATTAACGTCTGAAAGCTTTCAATGGAAATGACTGGCTCTGAATTAAGGCCCGCGCGTATGGCTTCATCCGTTTAATTAAGGGTGTTTACGGGGCTCATTAAGGGCAGAGTCAATAGCGCCGCTATTTTAAAAGCGCCTTTATTCGGTTTCCTGGTGCATGAATATTTGGGAATATTTAAAATAAATATTTGCGGTCTGACGGTTGAGTGGCTAGAACCCGGCATTCGGTACCACATGTTCCGCGTTTGAGTCCGGGGTTCTTCGGATATAGTAGATGTTTGATTGTGTTTGTTGGTTCAGAATCCACTTTATACCGTAGCTTTAAGACCGTTAAGACCTTCCCGTCTCATAGAATCGTAGAGCTTTGTAGGGGTAATGTTACTCTCATCCGTAGCATATCTTCAAGCTGCACGTGCCCCCTGTATAGTGCTAAATGAGTAAGAGCGGTGCAGCCCTTGCTTATGGCATAAATATTAACTGTATCTGTATTGTCAGCTGCATTAAAACAACAACGTATTTCTTTAATTTACAAATTGTATTGGTCGTAGCGTAAAACACGTTGATTTTTCAACATCCTGGTGATATTTATACCCGGGTTGACTAGGAAAATTTGATGGCCGGAATATCCCTCTGTTGGGCTTGATAAAGAGAGGTGCCGATAACAAAATATAGGTATATAAGAAATATAGGTATATATATAGGAATTTAAGGTATAGGTATATAAGAATTTACAACATTTAATTATAGTCTAAGCTTATTTAAATCGAAATAGATTTAAATATATTTGAAATCGTTAGCTTTAAAGAAATCTTAACCCATTTACATTACAATCTTATTTACACAAATATCAATTTCAGACTACATCAAGTTAAATTTTAAGAACAATTTACGTCACTTCATGATAGTCTAAGTTTTTCAATTCGAAATAGATTTAAATATCTGGGAAATCATAACGTGCAGAATGAAGCGAGTCTAAACCCATTTATGTTAAATATTTATTCACCCAAATTGCTCCCATTGCAGACTACACACCAAACTAAAGTTTTGGAAAAATTTACACGTGACTCCACTTAAATAATAGAGAGTTTTTGCATAGTCGTTTCTTTAAAAATACGGTATTTGTTTCTCCCCTAGCGCACATGGTTATAGGAAACATTACAGATACGCATGCGCAATTTCCTATGAGCACGCGCGCTAGGGAGAAAAAATACCGTATTTTTAAAGTACGGTATGCAAAAACTCTCTATTATCTTCTGAACTTATTTTTAGGAAACAAGTATTATCAATGCTTACTTCAACAGAAATCATGAAAATTACTGTTTTTACCACTAGCACCCTAGATGCATATTGGAATACCATTCAAAATAAAGCTTAAAGGAACTGAATGATTTGAAACCATTCAATGAGCACTGCCAACAGATTTAATAACTTGCGTCTCAAGGTAATCTTTTGCTCCAACCATGCTTTGTGAAGCCGCCGAAATATTGATCTAATGATATTGGTTTTAAAGTGAGGATTGTGTGGAAGTTGCCAACAGTGATTAATTAAAAACTCTTTCTGTTCACATGCGTGAGTGTTTTGCACAGTTGTGTTCACGTTACATCAACGAATGCAATCATTTGTCTTTGATAACATCAGAAATCTAGTACAGAATGATTAACAGACGGTGTTCCTGGAAGGCTCTATCTGAAAGCGAGAGAGCCAACCAAATGGCTGCATTTTCATATATTGAATTACGTCTCTATTCTGCTACTAGGTTAAGCTATTAAATGTCCATTTGTCAACAACATTGACATAAAGCAGATGTGGAGAGAAAGTTGTTTTGGAATTTCACAATCTATCGATTTCCGTTTCAGAATATGAGTTCCATTACCAAAGTATGCATGATGTATAGGGAAATTCGGTTTATATAGTTTTCCAAAACTTGTTTAGTTAATGTATTATCATTTTTTCGATAGCTAAATAATGGTTAAAAATGCATTAGGCACATTAAATCTTTTTCCATATATTTATTTTTAGTTAATCCAATTTGACATCTCTAATAATGTACACTTAGAACCTGAGTATCTGGCGAATGGTACGTTGGGTCTTGATCAAAATTTAGAGTGCTTCAACGATAATGAAAAAACTGCAATGGGTGGTGGGTAAAACACATTTATTGTTTATGAATGCAGGGAAGAAATTGACTGTCTTCATAACACGGACACAAAAAATGAGACATGAAAAGAAAAATCATCGTTCATTTATACAGCCCATGAGCCGTCTTGAGTATTTTCTGACCCATGAGATGTATCATACTTTAACAAAATATATTTTTATATGATGGCCAAAGTAGTGAAAATCAATGTATTAAGAAAATACATTATGTCTGCATGCATATATTCAAAAATGAACTGTCGAAATGAGGAGATAAATTAACTTTGATTTTAAAAATGATATTTTGCGAATAGAGGACAAATATTGCTTGCTTTATTGATGAGTTACAGTTATGAGTTCGCAGAATAATTAAATTATATTCTGCGAACTCTGATCAGTGGGGAAACAAATATTTTTTAACATTTATATTAATGTATTTTTTATTTTTTAATGACTCATTATGTTTCATGTTTTCACCCCCAAAAATAGTCCATATTAATGTATTTTTATATTTCATTTTTGATCATTTTTGATGTTATTTAGCTTTCATTAATGATGCTCAACATAGCGACCACCTTATGTTTCATGTTTTGAACATATACCCCCATAAATAGTCCATTCAGTGGATCTAAATCAATCTAAAATAGTGAGATATACAACCAAAAATTTTCCACGTCCCCGTGACGATACGGTCCCAAAATGTTCAATTAGCAACATTTGTTTTCTAGTATCATATAGAATGATAGCAAATGCATTTCCAAAGTGGCCAGCCTTTAATATTAAATAGATCATTTTGATCATGTCTGATTACATACAGCATCTTTATGAGTTTAAATTAAAGCCATAAACCAAGAAAAGATACCCGGTCAGACAAAACGAAAAAGCAACTCCCTTTCTTCACAAAAAGACGCCGCCGAGTTTTCAATTTGTGGAGGAAAAAGAAAAAGGTCGAATGTTTTCATTTCAAAGCACAAGAATAGTGAAGAAGGTGAAAGGCAATATTCGGTTGAAAAAATTGAAAAAAAAGAATAAGAAGATAAATCTGGGTATTGGAGATTTATATTCTTTGAAAGAATTTCTGATAGTTGTTGCAGTTCTAATGTAAGGGGTAATACAGAGACAATTAATCTTTATGCCATAAGAAAGGACTGCACAACTGTTACTCGTTAGCACTACCCACTGGGGCACGTGTAGCTGGAAGATATGTTACGGAAGCGAGCCACACTTCCCCCAAAATGGTCATCTTGTCCACACGAGGCCTAAACAGACCGTAACCTGCAGTTTAAAATGGATTCTATCAAGCCCCCATTCCGCAGCCAGGGATCGAACCTGAAGCACCCAAGGCCACAGCGCTAACCACTTAGCCATCAGGCCACTGGAATTTATATGAACATGTTCTTAGTTGACTATGTAACAAAAAATTGATTCCTAAAAAGAAAATTATTGTAAAATTCTTGTCACCGCCGGACTGGAACTCGAAATCTGTGATACTAAGCGCTAGAGCGCTAGCCATCGGCCATCAGTTCCGAGGACAGATTATAAAATCACAGAATGTAATAAATTTCATACAACTGAAAATGTAACAGGAAATAAAAAGTGTTAAAAAAAATTTTACGAAACATATGAATAAGAAAATAATTTACAGATAAAAAATTAACTAAATAAATATATAAGAAAATTTATGAATATTAAAAACCCTTTAGAATTAATATATTGCGAATGTACAATAATTAAATTTCAGTTAAAGATTCATTTGCGCATGACATGCAAATATGACACAATTTATTTCCAAAAACTATCTTTACATCACGTTGAGAAATAATTTTGCTTCAGGTGGATGTCTTTCTTTTTATAATTATTAAATAGAACCCTCTTCAAACTTTGAAGACAAGTTTCAAGTTTCTTAATATTTCTCCCACTTTTTATTTTTTATATTTTCAGTTTTTTTGGTTGTACGTATAAAAATAACACAGGATCTTTTTTCCTGATACATACCCTACTCTGCACGTGCACTTAAAAAGGCAATACGTAGTTCAGTTAATGACATTGCTAATTCAGGACATGATTAGATCCAAAAGCTGTTTTTCCTGAAGGAGTCAAAGGTGTTTTTGTCCCACTGTGCGACAGTCTAGTTACAAGTTGTAAAATTTTCTTCCAGCATAAAACTTACAAAAATGGACATTTACTCTTGAAAGTTCTCTCAGGCCATTACTCAAATATTCATTCTTTGCCTTTTTTGTTTATCAGATTCCCGTAGCCAGTCACGCCAGACCCTCATCTACCATGCCAGTGATAAATGACTTTAAGGTGTAATGTCCAGCGTTAGCTTTTAAGAAAAAAGTTTTTGTATTCTTATTAAATCATTCTTATTAATTCTTATGAAAGAGATTCTTATACTTATTTAGATATTTTTAGTATTATGATAAACATGTAGTTTGTGTGTGGAACTTCAATTTTTATTTGTTATTCAAATTTTCTTGTCCTCTCTCAAATTGTATAGTGTTGTGATCTAGTCGATAGCTAGATTAATGTATTCACTTCATCTTTATATTTATTCTGCATGTTAAAATTTAATGAAAAGTTTCTCATTTTTGCAAAATTTAATTATTTTGGTTTACTATATAATTTTAAAATACTGGAGAGATAGTTAAAACTAAACTATTATGGAATTTTTTCTATTCTTGGTCATTAAGTAATTTTTGTATTCGTATTCAATTGTTGCATTTTTCGTTGCTCCACCTCGGCCCCTCCCAAACCTGGGATTATGTAGCCCCTACCAGTTAAAAGGTGAGGAGGAACATTGGTGAGTTTCATGTATACTAAGAATAGTACACCGACTGGTATGACAGTGCCTCCTGGGAGGACACCAAGGGACCTTGTATTTGCATATCATATGGGAAAAATCAATAGGCCTCCTGACTATTGATGGTTTATACACATTGTCCCAATCGCCAATGGGTCTACTTGTTTCTAAAATCCGGGATTGCAACAATGTCACCAGAGTTTCGATTCTCTGCCTTCCTGCAAGCTAGTTGAGCATGTTGCCACGAGTCAAACTTAAAGTGCAAAAAATATTTAAACTAGAATAAAATATTCTTATAATGAAATTTTTTGTTTTTGAGCTATTACCATGCAAATAATGTTCAAAGTAAACCAGAAATACTAAACCAGAAATTATAAAATACTTACCAAACGAAGTAGGTTAAAATAAAATGAGCAGAATAAATAAAGACGAAAATAAAATTTAAAATTATCAAAATAATTTTATTTGCAAGTTACAATAATTAAGCAAATATATAACCCTAGAAACTTTTTTG
>BPLR01006570.1:0-14804 GCA_021605095.1 Caerostris extrusa
GCCACGTATTGCTGCATTTGTTAAAGCGCATATACGTTGTAAGTTCGAACATTTTTCATACAACTCGTAAATTGAGCTGATGCATTAATCAAAGACCCCAGCGAATTAATCTAGAGCAATGGCAGCAGTTTTGAATGAGAACTTTACTGAAAAGTACGAAAAACGGCATCAAAATTTCCATGAAACTCGCCATAGTTGTATTAGTAAAATGGGAACTAAGAATAAAAATTTAAAGAACTTGTTGAATGTCACTGTAATTATTACACATTAATGTATTACCATTACTATTTATAGAAAATACATTGTTTAGTATTGTTTGCTTAAAATTATGCCTTTTTGAATGTCTTTCAAATAATTACATTCTTTATCGCATGATTATAATGATTTGTTAGGTTTGTCGCTCTACGGTCATTTTGTACACACTTTAGGCTAAGTGACCGGGATCTACAATTTAACGTGGATTCCGAACCACTCACAAACATCATGCCACCGCCACAATTCGAATCTGAATCCTGTGGCACTAAAGGCCAGAACACTAGCGAATTGTCCATTAGGCCTGCAGAAGCTTGAACGAAGACAAATATCATTAACAAAAATTCTTGTATATAGTCCTTTTTCTTTATAAACCAATTTCGGGGGTTGAATGTCCGAGTGTCTGGCGGTCTGGAGTTCGGTACCACAGGTTTTCGCGTTCAAGTCCCGGCGGTCCGGTGGATGTTTGCAATTGTTTGAAATTCACTTTAAGTTGTAGGGCCAGGTCTGTTATGACTGTAGAGCGTCACAGAGCTCAGCCAGACTTCTCACCCACATCTTTCCCAAACAGTATAGGGACAACACATTCCTAGGCACAGTGATGTGGTGTGATGTAGTAGTAGTAGTATAAATGAATTATGTATTCTAGATACAGTAACTTACTATCCTGGTATAATGATATAAAAATTTCTATAATTAATATGTATAGTGGCATAAGTATGCATATTGAATTAGCATTAATTAAATAACACGCAAATTAATGCTGAATTAAATAATTTATTTTGTGAATAAGGTAACAATTTAATGTAAAATTAGCTTAAAAATATCTTTATTTATTATTTTCACAAACCTCACTATTTTTGAGAACGTTGGAAAATTGACCTTTAGCATTTAAACCACGCACCAGAGAAATTTGTTGATCATTTTACGGATGAATCATGATTTGTTTGCCAACGTTTCACCTTGTTGACAACAAGATTAAATTTTTTCTCCGTCAATTATTTTTTTTCTAATGCAGCTGGCAATACAGTGACAGTTATCTTTATACCCTAAGCAAGGGCTGCACCGCTGTTACCCATTTGGCACTATTAAGGGGGTACGTGCAACTTGAAGATATGCTACAGACGCGAGTAACATTAGTCCATTAACTCTACAATCATCATATTTGACCGGGATCTGCGGCTTAAAGTGGATTTCAAACCACTACTAACAGCCATGGCAACGCCGAGACTCGAACCTGAAACCTGTAATACCGAAATGTAGCTACTCTGACATCAGGCCTCTCCCCTCGTTTAGGCAATTGGGTTTTTCAATCATCCCTTAAAAAGAAGGATTAACAAGCCTATATATTTCATGTGTATTCTGCTAGCTTAAAAACGGATATTAGTAAAGGAAGAGGAAGCTCACCAAAGAAATATTTTTGAGCCTATATATGAAAAATTTATAGCCTATATTTATTCATAGCCTATATTATTTTAGATCGAGATACAGGTTTAGTCGGTGCCGAGCATGAATTGAACTTTGAAGCTCTATCAAACTTCAAAGTGTGACAAAACTTTGAAGAGTGGTACAGCTTATTAAAATAGGCAATTTTTTTTAGTAATGCGGGGTCGGAAAACACGCATTGAGGTACGAAAACATTGCTTATTTATAACATCGTTGAAAAATGCTTCTTTAAGTCTATTTTTACAATAAATGCTGAAATCTGCCACCACCGACAGTAATATAAGCTTAGTAGAGTAGAAAGAGTAATTGACGAACCGTTCCAAAGATGCCACGTAATTCTTTTCGCAGCTGTAATAGATAATCGAGCAACGAGTTTTTCAATTGAATCAACAGAAGCCTTGTAAACTACAACACAATTTCAAAATCAGAATAAAAATAAAATAGCGTATCAAGGTGACCAGACAGATAATTTTAAACTCTTCACCTGATTAATATCAGTTGGGCATTGTGCCTGCTGTTTCGAGACATTCGTTTGAAAGTGTGTTTGCTCCTTAAAGCTTCACTTCCGACTCTACATTCCTATTTAAAAAATGTATATTTTAGTAAGCTGTACCACTCCTCAAAGTTTGTGCCATGGCTATTAAATCACCCTATATATGTTCATCAGTTCTGGTGATCGGTGCCCCATGCTTAGGGTTCGAGTCCTGGCACTGCTATGGAAGTTTATAGGGGTTTGGAATCCACTTTAAGCCCTAGATTCCATTCTAATATGATTGCAGAGCATTGGGAGTAAGGCTGACAACATTATTCCGTAAAATGATCCGTAATCTCCTGTCTCGTGATTTGTCAGTAGGCAGACGACCTTGGCCCTCCATGGGACTGTTGCGCCAATGAAGAAGAAGAAAATATGTTCACAAATAATGCAAGTATTTCTTATAACTTTTTAAATGCTTCTAGTAAATGCTTGAATATATTATCCATTGGATCATACAGTACCGTAATCAACTCAAGGCCCCAAAATTAACTTTGAATATAGCTCAAGCAAGATATAGAAATGGTGCCTCATAACCGAGCGGCTAGCGTTCCGGTCCTCTGTACCACAAGTATCTGGTTCTAGTCCTGGCTGTGCCATGGATGTTCGTAGTTCGGAATTCATTTTAAACTATAGATAAAGTCTAACGAGAATGCTGGGCATAAGGCTGAATATAATATATGTTTCGCAATCTGATAGCAGTTAAATGAGATCAGCCCACCATGGGGGCCTAGCGGCATTGAAAAAGAAGGGATAGAAATATGAAAAAATTCTTTCTTTGTCGTGTTGTAAAAATTTAAACAAATAATTGTTTATCAGAGAAGTAAAAAAGTTTATTTCAATTTATTAGCCTATATGAGTAAAAAGCGTTACTCATAATCTTTTATATAAAATTTTTAATATGTCCAACATTATATTCGGATGCCAATTTGTCACAGAAAGCTCTGTAACCTTTTTTAAGATTTACGAGTTTTTCATGCAGCCTCGTTTCTCGGATTTTACCGTGCAGATTTGGTAGCATATCATATTCCACTCATAGAGTAATATAATAGAGCACGTCCTCCCTATCGTAAAGGAACAAAACATCTGCTTTTTTGCCGTATTAGAGCTGGCGTAGCATCATAGTCCCTCGAGTCCTTTTTGCTGCGTATTTATTTACTCAACGTAAACATATTACGAAGCGATTCTGAAAATACCGAGAAATTCTTCTTCTATAGTCAGCATTTGTTAACTGTGTGTTTACTAAAGATAAATAGATATAAGAAATATTATTTTATTTATAACTGTTCTTTTTGTATGAAATGTAATAAATAATTCTAAAAAGTTCATTTAAATGATTATTTTATTTTTAAATCATTTGGAGGAAATTATTGCACAATAAAGTTTATTAATAGAATATAAATGCCAAATATTTCGAAAAAATTAAATTGACACTTTATTAACAGCTAAAAAAAAAAAAAAACCATTTTTTCTTGCTTCGTGCCAATAGCATATATTGTTGTGTTGTTTATTCTGATCCCCGTGGATATGGTCTTCTTAGCTATTAGACCAACTAAAAGTCCATGCCTCAAAAGTCCCAAACTGGAAGAGATTCAGAAAGTAACATAGAGTGGAATCAGTAAAGGTTGTCGGCAAAATCGCCACGTTATCATTGCACATGAAGCTCTAAAATATAAGCAGAAAATGAGTTCAAATAGTTCAGATATAGATGACTCTAAAAATCTAAAATAACCCTGCATTCATCGGTCAAAAACTTCCAAGGTAATATTCTCTTCGCCCATCAGATCTGCCACTACAATACCAAAGTCTTGTTTCGGCGCGAAAATTCCATGAACTTCCCACAAAGTATTCACTTGAGCCGTTATTTCGCAATTTTCCGAGCTCTTCTTCATTATCTGTTCAGGACAAATAATCACTGCAAAAAGCTGTCATCAGCAGAACGTCGTGGTATAATTGAAAGAAATGTATCTTTTTTTTCTTCTAATGCAGCTGGCAATTAGACCGTGGTCTTTCGCCATAAAGGCTGCACCGATGTTGTTCACTTTGCATTACCCAGGGGGGTGTAACTTGATGGTACGCCACGGACGCGGAGTAACAATGCCCCTGGGCAGCCCCCTGGGCATGATCCCTACAGGACTCGGGACCTCCAGCTTAAAGTGGATTCCGAACCACACTACAAACACCCATGGCAAAGCTGGGGATTTGAACCCGATACCTGGGTACTGAACGCCAGAGCGCCATCAGAATGGGATCTGTTCCGCTCTTTTAGCTCCTCCATTGGACTGTTTCGAAAAATAAAGTCCACTTTACGTTTTTTAAAAATGCGAAATGTAAAAAAAAAATGAGATGCTATTGTCGTAAATTTTAATTGTTTTCAGCGTTCTTTCGTTTAGGACACTTTGTTAACATAGTGCCTGCATCTGTTGGAGTCAAAACTGCATGAAAATTGTGATGAATTGTAAGTTTGCTTCAGGAACTGACATAAAAGTCATATCCAATAATGTAAATGTACAAATGGGGATTGCAAATTCCTTTGTAAATTTATATGATTGCTTTGCACTATAGCAACGTCCCTAAGATGGTCATGAGATTTGAAAACGATAGTGGTGTTAATGCATTAAGTTCATGAGCGTCGGCCTGATGACTGTGTGGATAGCGCTCTGGCGCTGGGGTACCATATGTGTAGGGGCCCTGAATTCCGACCGTGCCATGGATGTTTGTTGTGGTTCTTGAACCCTTTAAAAACATATGTAAAACTGGAATCATATGTCCGTTGAATGACACAGAGCCAAATCAAAATTCTCACACACCATCATTCACAAACTGTAAAGGGGCAACTCAGCTCTAGCCACAGTGGTGTGGTGTGTTGTAGTAGTTCAATTTGTTTGTCATGCTTCCGAGTTGAATTCATCAATTGAAAGGCTAAAGAGGAAAATTAATAAGCAGATTAATGTCCTTTTAATTTGAAATATTAATTACCTTATTTTAAAAAATATAATTACTTTTACTTAATCATCTTATTTTTCTTATTTCTCAACTTATTTTTTCATTTAAAAATTTAAAACATTTTTCGGAAAATTGTGTTTAATTTATCTTTCAATTCAATTTAAATTTATTTTCAAAGCTTATTATTGTGTTATTTAGCATTTAGCGAGAAAACGTTAAAAATTTATGTTTAAAAATTTGCAGTAAATCTTACCAAAAAAAGAAACTTTTTTGATGTGAAAATATGTAATTAACAAGGCATAATTATTTCTTACTGCATGAAAGCTCTAGAAAGAAAACATGTAGGAAGTGATTTCCAGTTAAAAGTTTATAAATATACATTCTTTGAAACTCTTAACATTAAATATATCGTTGCTCGCCTTTATATTCGCATTGAAATTTTCCATTACTGCTCAAGAACATTAAGGAAATAAATTTTAATATAATTTCATATGCATACCATTAAGTTTCTTTCAGATAATTTGAAATGTATTCTACACTTTAACTAAACAAAAAATATTTTAAATAACCGTGCATTGATCGGTCAAAAAACTTCCAAGATAATATGCTCTCACCTATCAAATCTGCCACTACAATCCCAAAACTTCTGTTTCGGCGCGGAAAAATTCCATAAATTTCCCACAAAGTATTCACTTGAGCCGTTATTTCGCAATTTTCCGAACCTCTTCTTCATTATCTGTTCGGGACAATTAATCACTGCAGAGCTGTCATCGGCAGAACGTCGGTGATTTATGGTTGAAAAAATTATATCTGTTCCACTCTTTTTATCTGCCCCATTCTAGCGCTTTTTGGAAAATAAAGTTCACTTTACCTTTTTAAAAAATTTAAAATAATAAAAAAAAAAAAATTCCTTCAGAGAGATGCTATTGTCGGAAATTCTAAAAGTTTTCGGCGTTCTTTTTTCGCTTAGGAACACATTGTTAACATAGTGACTGCATCTGTACGAGACAAAACTTCATTAAAATGGTGATGAATTGCATGTTTGCTTCAGGAATCCGTCATAAAATTCATATCCAATAATGTAAAGAACTGTACAAATGAGGATTAAATTTTTTTAATTTAGTGTGGATTTTTATGCTGCAGCCTATAAATGAGCTTAAGATGATGGCGAAAAGGAATAGAGGTAAAAGATTTATAAAATGCGATATAAAACGATAAGATTTGGGTTGATTGAAATACCCAAGTTTTGCAATTAAGCCATTGGGTAGTGTTTAAATGCGTCGTCTCACGCAGAATTCGTGAGTTCGATTCTATGACTTAAGCCATTAGGGGCCTGGTGGCGAGTGGCTAGCGCTCTACGCTCGGTTCCACAGGTTTCGGTTTCGAGTTCCGGTGGTGTTACTGATGCTTATAGTGGTTCGGAATGCACTTTAAGCCATAGGTCCCGGTCTCATTTGACTCTAAAAGTGTCACGAAGTCCAGCCAGATTTCTCCCCACATCATTTCTAGCTTGCATAGAGGCAACTGAACTCAAGGCACAGTGATGTGTTGTGATGTGATCTTAGTAGTTGAATTTGCTTGTTGTGCTTCGATTTGAATTCCATCAATTCAAAAACTAGAGGGGAAAATTAATAAGAAGCCGATTCATGTCTTTTTAATTTGAAATATTAATCACCTTTATTTATCTTATTTTACAAATATATTATTTGATAGTTGTAATCATTTAATTTTTCTTACTCTCATTTATAAAAACTAAAAATTATTATTTTCAGAAAATTATGTTTAATTTATCTTAAATTTGTTTAATTTCTTATGTTTAATTTTATCTTATGAATTTAATTTAAATTAATTATTTTCAAAGCTTATTATGTTATTTATGATTTAAAAAAGATAAATCGCTACAAATTTTCTGTTTAAAAGGTTCCATTAAATCTTATTAAAAATATGAATTATGTAAAAACATATAATCAAAAAGCGATAATTATTTTTTACTATCAAATATAGAAAGTAAGAATTAAGAAAGGAACTATGCGAGAAGTATTTTCCAGTTAAACGTGTATAAAAAAAAAAACAGTTTTTAAGTTGTTAACATTTAAATATATCTTTACTCACATTTTTTCAATACTACTCAAGAATTAAAAAGGAAATTTTAAGGAAATAGATTTTAATGTAATTTCATATTCATACCATTATGTTTCGCTCAGGTAATTTGAGATTGAATGAACTATATTGTACACTTTTACTAAAAAGAAAAAAAAAAAAACTTAAATAACCCTGCATTTAAAAAACTTCCAAGATAATATGCTCTCACCCATCAGATCTGCCACATCCAATCCCAAAACTTGTGTTTCGGCGCGGAAAAAAATTCCATAAATTTCCCACAAAATATTCACTTAAGCCGTTATTTCGCAATTTTCCGAACTCTTCTTCATTATCTGTTCGGACAATTAATCACTGCAGAGCTGTCATCGGCAGAACGTCGATGATTTATGGTTGAAGAAATGTATCTGTTCCGCTCTTTTAACTCCCTCCATTGGAGCGCTTTTGGAAAATAAAGTCCACTTTATATTTAAAAAAAATGTAAAATGTAAAAAATAATGCTTCAGAGAGATGCTATTTTCGAAAAATTTTAATTCTTTTTCAGACGTTCTTTTTCGCTTAGGACATTATTAACATAGAGACTGCATCTGTTCGAGTCAAAACTTCATGAAAATGGTGATGAATTTGCATGCTTGCTTTTTAGGAATCCGTCATACCATTCATATCCAATAATGTAAAGAATTGTAAAAATGGGGATTAATTTTTTTTTTTTTTTTAAATTTAGGGGATTTCTTCGTGTTGTTCAAAACTGCAGTGTGTAATTGTCCTTAAGATGGTGGCAAAAAGAATGTAGGGTCAAGATATTTCGAAAAAAGCGATAATGATTTACATTAGACTTGGGTTAAGTAAAATACCAAAGTTTGGCAATTAAGTCATAAGGGACGCCCTGATGGTCGAGTAGCTAGCACTCTGGTGCTCGGTACCATAGGTTTCGGGTTCGAGTTCCGGCGGTACCATGGTGGCTTGTAGTAGTTCAGAATCCACTTTAAGCCGTAGGTCTTATGACTGTAAGAGCAAAACGGTGACCAATCAGACTTCTCACCCACATCATTCCCAAATTGTAAAGTTACAACTTAGGCACAGTGATGCGGTGTGATGTAGTAGTAATAAAAGTCATAAACCTTCTTTAATTCCCAGGTTTCTATATAAAACATTTAAAACTCTTTAATGCTGAACACAAAAATAAATGTTTAGAATATATACGTTTTCGGAGGTTACATTTTAGAAATTTTCAGAGGAAGTACATAAACGAGTAAACCAGAGACTACATAAGTAAATAAAGGTAATTAAAATTGTATAAATAGTGAAACAGGGTAACAGAGGTTCGGTGCATTAAGGTTACCATGGATACTTTAGAACTGAGACTTTGATAAATTGACTCATTGATTAAAGGATTATTTAACGGTGGCTTGTTCAAGGCTTCAGCTAGAATATTATATTTTACATTTATACTAATCTCCAATTACATTAAAAGTAAACCAAAGGGTCTTTCACTTTTAGCTGCTGATATGTGTTTCAAATGTCCTCCATATGTCCTGCTCTTGATCCAATTCACAACTGGTCTGCAGGAAATACAGTGATTATTTTGGAACAGAGACTTTGGAATAAGTTAATGATTGATTTGCACATATTATATTTACATTTATATTATTTATTATTTATTTTATTATATTACATTATTGTATTTACATTATAACACTCTCAAGTACATTAAAAATCATAAGACCTTTTCTTATAGCTGGATATGCTTTTTCCAGATTGCCTTATATGTAATACTACTTGTACAATGGTAAAGTGCGGAGCTAGCTTGCAGGAAGACTGTTTCAAACTTGTTAATGATTCTATTATCAGAAACAAAGAATCATTGCACAAAGGACGTTGAAATTTTTAGAACTGTCTTTGAATCAGTTAATGATTGACTTGTATGTCGCTTTATTTAGCATATTGCATTTACATTTATAACATTCTCAATTACATTGAAAATGAAGTACCTGTTTCCAACCTGTTTGTGACACTGCTATCATCAGTGGACTGCAGCACTGGACAGGTATCCCATGAGCAATCTACTCATGGACGGAGGAAAGGGGTCAGCTTCTGTTGTGATGGAGCTACCGTAGGTAAGTCCTAACTTGTCTCCGTGTCGCGGAAGAAGGAAGGCATTGCCTTCCGGAAGGACTTTAAGGCTGAAATTATCCCGCATGTGCTCATCGTATGGGGAGAGAAAACCCGGAAAAATTCCCATCAGGTGAGTCCGACTCCTGCATTGATTCGCCTCGTTTTCTGAAACAGTAACTCTCAAAAGCCATCTGTGCATTGAATCTCGCCCTAGTGCTAAGCTACGGAGCGTTTACAATGAGTCAGACTTTAAAAAAGTTTTCTTATTTGAAATACACAAACAAAGGTACTAAAATATTAATTTATTTTTTTAAGAATTTTTTTAAAAATTATTACGTTTTCACTAATTTAAGTAAAGTAAAAGATTCAATTTCTACGTTTTGTAATCTTAAATAAATCGAAAATATTTTGTATACAACTGCACGACAGCAAAAAAATAATACAATGAGCAAAAATATAATAATAAAATAAAACTTGAATCAGAAGGGAAAATATTCATTTTTTTTATTTTTTTATTAAATAGGAATAATTATAATTAAACTTTTAAAAATATTTGAGATTATATATTTTTATTAGAAGCTATTTTTATAATAAATAATTTAAATTTTTAGAATAACTTATTATGAATGCTTGATGAAGTTTCCGAAATAGTCATTATCCTTATAATGTGTTTTGATTTCTTAATTATGTAGGCCCAATATTAGTTTAGCGTTTCGTTATTAGTTTATAATATTCTACGAGAATATTCAATGCAGAGATTCAATTATATTCGGAGAGATAAAATATTTAAACATGCATTTATTTTTCAAAAAGACGTTATAATGATATCAGAGTTTATGTTTCGTGCTTCATAAATAGTCACTTTTTTTGGCTATCACAAAAATAAATATCACTTTTACTGGTTTCATGTATCGGTATCGCTTCAGATGCTCAATTTTGAAAAATTTACATTTTTCTTTTAAAAGAACTGAGTCAAAAATGCTTGGAGGCTCTAATTGTTTTGCCATAAAATAGACTTTTATGAATGAATTGAATGCAGTACTGCATAAATTTCTAATTTGAATATCAAAAAGCAATATGCTGGGCGAAGCTCCACTGATCAGTCGATATCCGATAAAACGCTACATATTGCTCGCATTCTAAAACAAACGCGGGCATAATTTGCTGACATGCAAACCCGATAAACCTGATAATTTCAGTTAGCGCATCAGCCGTGCACGTCAGATCATGCGAAATATGAATGATGAATAAAACAAACCCGATAAAGGCTGCTGCCCGAACAACTCGCTCTCTCTCTCAGGTCTGGAAGGTTATTTATTTTGGGAAGATGAAATGGTCTTCCGCCAAGAAAGCAAAACAGAAGTATCGAACACACATCTTGTTTTTCATGCCACAGTTTGGTGTCTTATGACAAATGTTATTGCTATAGAAAATCAATACCCAGAAAACCTGCAACGAGATTAAAGATTATTGTGGCAGAAATTGATGTCTCTTGCCAGTCTTGATGAGGGGCTTATTATCTAATTGCATTGACCTTGCGGGTTAGTTGGTAGGTCAGGCGGCAGACGAATGGGATTCCTTCCTTGCTGTAAACTGACATTAGGAAAGAAATATGGTTGGCGTCTTCTCCACTCTTTCCTTAGACGAAAAGGAGTGGTAGTGGAGTAGAGAAAGCGCGTTGCCAGCTCGTTCAAAGTCTCCAGCTCTTCAATGTGCGAGCATTTATAAAAAGTACTTGCGAAAATTATATTATGTTTTTAAAATGCGAAACGCTGCGAAAGGCTTTTTAATCAAGAATATTTAGCAATTCTTTTGTGAATATCAGCAAGGCTTTATATTTAAGGATATTAACAATTCTTTATATTTAAGGATACTAGCTAAAGCTTTATATTTAAGAATATTTAGCAAAAGACTTAGCAACAAGGATACTAGGAAGGCTTTTATATTTAAGGATACTGGGAAGGCTTCTTATATTTAAGGGATACTGGGAAGGCTTTTATATTTTAAGGATATTTACCAAGGCTTTATTTGTAAGGATACTAGAAGGCTTTATAGTTAAGGATATTTAAACAAAGCTTTATATTTAAGGTTACTAGCAAGGCTTTATATTTAAGAATATTTAGCAAAGCTTTCAACAAGGATACTAGGAAGGCTTTACATATTTAAGGATACTGGGAAGAATTTATATTTAAGGATATTTACCAAGGCTTTATTTGTAAGGATACTAGGAAGGCTTTATATTTAGGATACAACAAAAGCTTTATATTTAAAGGATACTAGCAAGGCTTTATATTTAAGAATATTTAGTAAAGCTTTTAACAAGAATATTAGCAAGGCTTTATATTTAAGATATTTAGCAAAGCTTTTAACAAGGATATTTACCAAAAAGGCTTTATATTGAAAGATATTTCCAAAAGGCTTTATATTTAGGATATTTACCAAGGCTTTATATTCAAAAAGGAATATTTACCAAGGCTTTATTTGTAGGAGACTAGGAAGGCTTTATATTTAAGGATATTTAACAAAGCTTTATATTTAAGGATACTAGCAAAGGCTTTATATTTAAGAATATTTAGTAAAAACTTTTAACAAGAATATTAGCAAGGCTTTTATATTTAAGGAATATTTAGAGAAAAGCTTTTAACAAGGATATTTGCAAGGCTTTATATTTAAAGAATATTTACCAAGGCTTTTATATTTAAGAATATTTACCAAGGCTTTATATTTAAGAAGGATATTTACCAAGGCTTTATATTTAAGGATATTAGCAAGACTTTATACTTAAGAATATTTACCAAGGCTTTTATTTGTAAGGATACTAGGCTTTATATTTAAGGATATTTAACAAAGCTTTATATTTAAGGATACTAGCAAGGCTTTATAGTTAAGAATATTTAGTAAAGCTTTTAACAAGAATATTAGCAGGCTTTTATATTTAAGGAAATATTTAGCAAAGCTTTTAACAAGGATATTTGCAAGGCTTTATATTTAAGGATATTTACAAGGCTTTTATATTTAAGGATATTTACCAAGGCTTTATATTTAAGGTTATTTACCAAAGCTTTATATTTAAAGGATATTAAAGACTTTATACTTAAGAATATTTGCACAAGGCTTTATTTGTAAGGATACTAGGAAGGCTTTATATTTAAGGATATTTAACAAAGCTTTATATTTAAGGATACTAGCAAGGCTTTATAGTTAAGAATATTTAGTAAAGCTTTATAGTTAAGAATATTTAGTAAAGCTTTTACAAGAATATTAGCAAGGCTTTATATTTAAGGAATATTTACAAAGGCTTTATATTTAAGGATATTTACCAAGGCTGTACATTTAAGGATATTTACCAAGGCTTTATATTTAAGGATATTAGCAAGGCTTTATATTCAAGGATATTTAGCAAGCCTTATAACAAAGATATTTAGCACTTGTTTAAACAATGGATGCTAAACTGTATTATGTTTCAAATGAAATTCCAATGTTTTTAATAAGGACATTTAGCACTTCTTTTCTTAATAAATTTTAAATACTAATAAATTTTTAAAAGCGAGTTTTTTTTATTCCTGTAAGCCTTGGAGTTTGATGAACTCTTCACAATAAAACTGTCATAACTAAGTATTGGGTTTTATTGCCCAACACCAGATCCCCCCATTAGTTTGCATGGTGGATCTGGTGTTCATTTCAAATTGAAGTGGGAACAGCCACGCCTTTCTTCCTTAAATTCAAATAATATCCTTTTTATTCCTGTAAGTGCGCATTGGAGTTGAATGAACAGTACGACTGACGACATAACAAAGTATTGGTTTTATTGCCACCTTAGTTTCGAATGAACAACTTCATTGGGGTCTAGTGTTCATTCAAAATTGAGGTGGAAATAATCACACTTATTTAATTATTATTATCAATTAAACCCATTTTTATTTCAATAAATTAGTGGTGTTACAATAAAACTAACGACATAACTAAGTGATGGTATTTGTTGCCATCTTAATTTGGAAAGGACACATCATGGGGGAATCTAGAAGATTCAACACATAAATGAACCAATTAAGAGATTTTCTGTTTTCATTCATCTAAATTCTTGGAGTTGAATGAACAGTCTATAATAAATCGGCAACCTAACAGATATTCGTTTCTTTGTTGCCACTTCAATTTGGGAAACGAACAGCTTCTTGTAGAACATGTGAAAAGTTCACAACTTTCTCAAGAATCCATTTAAGAGATTTCATATTTTTTGATTTCCTATCTATTTCCTTCCTTTTACTGTGGCAGAAATTGTAATATTTTTTGCTGGTCTCTTGCCGGTCTTGATGAGGGAGCTTATTAATCTTAACTTATTATTAAAACTTATTATATTTGAAACAAACTTGTAACATAAATTAAAGTTAAAATGTTGACTGGAATTAATTTTTATATTTAAATATTTTCAATGAAAATTTTTATATTGCATACAATATTTTAATTTTTATTTAAAAATACAAAAAATTCTTTCAAGTCTTTAGTTGAAGGATATAAAATATTTTCAAACAAATCTTAATATACTTAAAATACAGTAAATAAGCTCTTAAGTTAAGTAGCATTCAAAAAAAAATATCAATTGCGAAGATAATAAAATTCAAACTGTTTTATAGGAAATTTTGAGGTGAAAAGAACGAAAAACTTTCTACGTTTTTTTTTCTTTTGTAACAAATAATCAAGACAGCATTTTTTAAAACTGCAGCTTTGTGTTAAATTTCAAGATCTATTTGAAATGCTTAATAAGAATAAAGACACACAAAAAAACTTAACTGTTCTATAAAACTACTCTTGAGAATTCAATTAATTTTATAAAGTAGTAATAGTCAAAAAAGTAAAATTTTCTTTTAAAAAAGCAGTATAATTAGAAATATAAAGAGACTAAATAATATTTTGAGAACTAAGTAAAAAAAGCAAAATAAAACCAAGCCATGTTGTTCAGCATTTAAAATAATTTTTTAAGCCAACAAATATCGTAAAATTAGTTGGGGGAAAAGTATCACACACAATACATTATATAATTAACAAAATTTATCGTTTCAAAAACAGCATAAAAAAAGACAAGACCTGGAAAAAGCTCTTTTTATCCGAGTTCATTTTACAGAGTTGCTTAATTATAACTCAAAGATACTTTTGTTAAAATTTAAAAATGTAACATTTTACTTTTTAAAACTTTGATATAGTTTGAAGCAGGCAATTTCTTAAGAGCAATACTTAGCAGGAAATTTGAGACAAGCCAAAGCTTGGTAAAAACTTTTTTCATACTTTTTTTGTTTTAGTTGAGTATTTTCGTTAATTAAGTCGTAAAATTTTACCTAAATGTAAGAACACAGAAGATTTTTAAACCGACATTATATCAAATTTTTATGATAATTGAAATTAAAAATTCATCGTGGAT
>BPLR01006571.1:0-27528 GCA_021605095.1 Caerostris extrusa
AGTTACGTATTGCTGGATACGATAAACCGCAATCCCGGTACGCTATAATTCCACCTTTATCAAAATCAGAAACGTGATTGTACGCATTTCTGCTTCTTACACGAACTTTTCACCAAGCAACAAAAATTCAAATGCAATTTTCTTGTATGAGAAACTGGCTGAACAATTTCCCTCTATTTAAACACACATTGTAGGTGTTTTTTTGAATGCGTTGAAAAGCTAATCATTTGCATATCACAGCACCTTCTTTCCTGTCGTTCAAATTTCACTTCTGTAGCATGTCGCCTTTTTGGTGTAGCAATTTTAATGGCCAGTAGTGTAATTCAAATTTAAAAACAATCATGACAAATTAAAAATTTTTGCTTCCAAACATGTGAATATATCGAATGTTTTAAAACATTTTATAAAGAGTTTAACTAAAAAACATAATAAGCTTTTCAACCAGTATTTAAATATTCATCATTTACAGTTCGTGTTGAAAAAAATTTGATTGGAAAAGTGAATAAAAACGAAGTTGAGGAGAAAATACTTAACAAAACCAATCGAAAATTAAACGAAGAAATTTTGAAAATATAAATACAGTGGATAAAAAAGTATTGGCAATTGCATTAATAAATGATCATATTTGCTAACAAAGTATGTTTACAAATTTTTGTACTTTTAACATAGTGATTACAAAAAGGAGAAAAAAAAGACAAACAAATATAACGAAATTTTTCATTTAAATATTTTTTAGTCAAATCTACGAGAAAATCCAAAATTTACAAGATAAAAAAGTATTGGCAAAATTATGAAATTGACAAAAATTATGAGCGAAAACAAAATCAGTATATAGTTTAGTACTTTGTATGCATACCTTCTCCATCTATAACAGCTTGTAATTATTTTTTCATACAGGAACCAAGGTCTTTTTTTGTACTGTTGGGAATTTGTGCCACTTGCAAGAGTAAACGTTTGAGGTCGTCTTTACTTGAAATTTTATGTTTCTTGAATTCTAGATCCAGCAGGTGCCATAATTTTCAATTGATTGATGTCAGGCGATTCAGGTGGGGTTTTTAATTGGCGAGGAGCATTGTAGAGTAGCCATTCACGGTGAGCTGTATACTTTTGGGGTCATTGTCTTGTTGAAAAACGAATGATGTTCCCAAGCCAAGATTTTGGGCACTGATTTTTAAGTTATGGAGCAAAATGTCAATGTATGTACGTGCTGTCATAATACCATCAATAAAATACAGGTTGCCAATTCCATTAGCTGCCATACAGCCCCAAACCAAAGACGCTGCCTCCACCATGTTTACAGTAGCAGTTAAATGTTGCTTTTCCAATTCAGTATTTGGTCCTCCCCACATATCGTCGTCCATCACTGCCGAAAATGTTAAACTTTGATTCGTCGGAAAAAATAACTGTGTTCCAAAACTCTTCAGATAAATCAACGTGGATTTTGCGAAATCTAACCTCTTTCTCGTATTTACGAGATGAATGGTTTTTTCTAGATGCCCTTCCATAACAACTTCTCTCGTGTAAAACATTCCGTACAGTCTGTACGCTGAAAGTCTTTTTGCGAAGCGAAAGCAACATCTCTAGCTATCTGGGATGCAATTATTTTTAGGGTTTTTCTTAACCTTGTTAATAATGACACGTTCTTCTCTTGTAGAAAATATTCGAGATCGTCCACTTCTATTCTTATTTTACGTTGATCCTGTTTCTGAACTTTTACAACACTTCTGACAGTAAATAAACCTATATTGAACTGCACTCTATAACAAGATAAGTTAAACCTTCATTTCAGAGCCTAAAATCGTGTTTTTAACACTAACGTCCAACACCTTCGATTTCGAAGTCATTTTACTGCAGTAATCGCAAAATAATGCATAGACACTTTTGGATGTAGTTTTGCAGACTTCACACCGGTAGAGTTTCTTATCAGTCGAAACACGTGACTTCAATGTAACAAAATTTGCATAGCAGTTAAAACTTTGCCAATACTTTTGACATGCAAATTTTCGTTTCTGAAAAGAAAATCGTAGAAAAGGCAAATTAAAAAAGAATGTTTACTATTTTTATATATCTAAGATGTCTTGTATTTAATTACGACAGCTAAAATTGCATAAAATTTTATTTATTTGTCAATATGAATAAATTAAGGCAATTGCCAATACTTTTTTATCCACTGTATATTCTTCACTTTATAAACTTATGAGAAACAGAAAAAATTTAAATAAACTTTTTAGCAATGAGACATATATCTTGCGGAAGAATATGCTGCATTAACGAAATACAAAGATCTGGGAATCTTTAATGGGATGCAAATTGCTGAATCGATGAAAATCCGGAATAATCAGGAAAAAAAAAAAAAAGGAAAGCTCTTAATTCCAGAAAGTTACACAAATGAAACAGGAAATTGTTTTGTTGATAGTGGAACGAAATAATCATCATCATGCCAAAGTTGTGTTTACAGATCTGTTTTTGAATAGTGATAGTGGAACATTTCTTTTGAGGGAGCATTCGTAAAAAATTTAAATAAAAGGGACATTGTTTATGTGCATACTGATCTATCGTGAGAATTTCATTATATGTATTGAAATGTAAATTAGGGTTTTAAGTATCCAGTTATTTATCCTTCCAGAAATGAGATTAAACCGTACAGATGAAAGAATTTGATAAATAATATTATTACCATGTGCACTTGGGCAATAAATCAAATCTCTCTTAAATTCAATCTCTTTTCTTCAAAAAAGCAATGATATCTCTTTACGCAGTGGTGATTAAAATGTTTGTTACGTATTTCTTTTCAATTGTCTATAGAAAATAACTTAACTATTAAAGATTTAATTTAAATGAATTGAAAAAAAATTATGAAAAATAGTTTTGGAAGAACTCTATGAAGTACACAAAAGGACTGTTATTATGAATTCCAAAATGAGCTCAAATACAAGTGAAATGATTATTGACTCAGTAAAAGTCAAATAATTATTTTTTGACTTGTAAAGAATTCCCTGTAAAATTGTTTTTAAATTACAAGCTATGAAATCTTAAGATCTGACATTATGTAAATTTTTTGATTTTTTCCCCAATAAGAAATCAAAGCCTTCTTGAACTCAATTCACAGAATTCAAGAATTTTAAATTCATGAATCATCAATTCAAATGATGCAGGAATATCCTCCGACTTCTATGAATTTCCATTTGTAGTGTGCAGGTTGGCCAACCAGAATACGATTGGGTGTGGTTTGGTTAAAATACCAGATAGTTATAGTTTCGAGGAAGAACTCCACTTCTGAGCCGAAAAACTAAAATTCGATTATGCGCTGAATTGCGCGAAATATACTTTCTCCAGGTGAGAGTCTGTAGGCCAACTGATAATTTCACCTGAACCTCACAGCTACTCGCGTCCGTAGTGTATCTTCAAGCTACACGCTCCCCCTGGGTAGTGCTAAATGAGTAACAGCGTTCGGTGCAGCCAACTTTGGGCTGCTGACAGGGACATGTCAATACGACCCAGTGCTCAACGCAACTAAAAAACTATTATAAAATACCTATGATTAAAATCACTTCAATTCCATTCGTTAATTTTCTTATTACATTATATTCTTCTATATATTATTTTTGGAATGAATTCCAACTTTTAAAGGCAATCAATGGCAAATTAAAAATTTTAGCGTTTACTTAAACATGTCAATATTTCGAATGTTTTAAAATCATTTTTATAAAAAGTTTATATAAAAAAATCATAACAAGCTTTCAACCAGTCATTATTTACAGTTCGTGTTGAAAAAAAATTTCTTTGATTTATAAAAACTGAATAAAAACGAAGTTGAAGAGAAAATATTTAACAGATAATCGAAAATTAAAACGAATATTTTTTTAAAAAAAATTAACTTCATAAACTTATAAGAAACGTAAAAAATAGAAAAAATTAAAACAAACTTTAGCAATGAAATATTTATCTTGCGGAAAAATATGCTGCATTAACGAAATACAAAGATCTGGGAATCTTTAATGGGATGCAAATTGCTGAATCGATGAATAAATCGGGATAAACAGGAAAAAAAGGATAGATCTTAATTCCAGAAAGTGACACAAATGAAGCAGGAAATTGTTTTGTTGATACTGAAACGAAATAATCATCAGCATGCCAAAGTTGTGTGTTTACGAATGTCTTTTTTTGAATAGTGTTAGTGGAACATTTCTTTTAAAAAGTAGGATTCGTATAATTTAAATAAAAGGGATATTGTTTATGTGCATACTGATCTATCGTGAGAATTTCGTTATAGGTATTGAAATGTAAATTAGGGTTTTAAGTATCAAGTTATTTATCCTTCCAGAAGTGAAATTAGAACATACAGATGAAAGAATTTGATAAATAATATTATTCACCATGTTCACTTGGGCAAAAAATTCAATCTCTCTTTTCTTCGAAAAGCAATTATATCACTTTAGGCAATGGTGATTAGAATGTTTGTAAAGTATTTCTTTTCAATTGCCTATTGAAAAATACTTCTGAGCCCGAAAAACAAGATCAATTATTTTTTTTATTTCAAAAACTCTTTATTTATTCTGACAAATTTATTTCATCGCTTCAAATTAATCCCCTTCGGACACAATGCACTTATGCCAACTTTTTTTCCAATTCTCAATGCATGCTAAAAAGTCATCGGCAGGGATGGCCTTCAAAGCGCGTGGCGATTCACGTGGAATATCTTCAATCGACTCAAAACTGTGTCCTCGGAGTAGTCTTTTAAGTGTAGAGAATAGCCGGAAGTCGCACGGTTTGAATACGGTGGTTGTGGCACGATATGGGTTTCATTTTTGGCGAAAAGTGACGAAGAATCAATGCAGTGTGAGCTGGCGCATTCAGTGTTTTCGGTACCAATCAAGATTTGTCGCGGCCCAAAATGGAATTGACGGCTTCTATTAAAATTCCAGCATCATCAACAAGGTCTCTAATTTGTAAATCAACGGTTTTGAAAGCATCAAATATTTAATTTTTTGGACGTGAGCTTTGACGGTTGAGGTGGATGGTCGACCAGAGGGTTCTTCGTCTTCAACGTGTTCTCTGCCTTCTTTGAACTGTTTATACCACTTTGTAAATATTTCTTTCCAATATAGAAATGCTCTCTGAATGCCTCCTTTTGCAATATTCTATACATTTCCGCAAACAAAAATTGAATGCAAGTTTTTTGCTAGTACAGACATTTCTAAAAAAATCGCCGGAATCAGTTTTATCGTGTCACAAAGCGAAGCGCAACTCAAACACTAATGAATATTTTGACGTAAAATTTCTCACAGATGTCAAGGACAATGCCAGCAACCTAGAAAAAAAAAATTCAAATTCCATAAACCCGGGAATTTTTAATTAAAAATTGTTTTTCTTTTGAATACAATAGTAACTTAACTATTAAAAATTTTAACTAAAAATAAGCAGAAAAAAAAAAGTGCGGAAAATAACATGGAAAAGCACTTTGACAAATATAGAATGCCGGTTGTTATGAATCCCAAAATGAACTCTTTACAAGTAAAATGTTTATTAAGGAATTCCCTGTAAAAACTGTTTTAAATTACAAGCTTGTTGAATTTTTAGATTGGAAAATATCGAGATGATACCTGGTCTTTAGTAAATTGTTCGATTATTTTTTCCAATCAGATATCGAAAACTTCATGAACTCAATTCACAGAGTTCATGAATTTAAAATTCATGAATCATCAATTCAAATGATGAATAAATATCCTTCGATTTCTATGAATTTCCATTTGTAGTGTGCAGGTTTTGTAACCAGATTGTAATTGGGAGTGGTTAGATTGGAGATACTTGAGGCGCAAGTTTCAGAATTCACAGTTTTTATTTACACAAACATAAAAACCATAAGCATAATAATATTTAAAGCATTTAAAGTAAAAGATAGTTACAGCCTCGTGGAAGAACTCCACTTCTGAGCCGAAAAAATGAAATTCCACTAAGCGCAGGATTGCGTGAAATATACTTTGTTTCCGGGTGAGAATCTGTAGGCCAACTGATAATTTCACCTGAACATCACATCAATTCGCGTCCGTAGCATATCTTCAAGCTACACGCGCCCCTGGGCAGTGCTAAATGAGTAACAGTGTTCGTCGGTGCAGCCAATTTTGGGCTGTTCACTGGGACATGTCAATGCGACACAGTGCACAATGCAACTAAGAAACTATTATAAAATACCTATGATTAAAATCACTTCACTTCCGGTCATTAATTTTTTATTACATTATATTCTTCCATATATTTTTAACAGAAAATTCTGGTACAAATACAATTTTTGAATTAATTCCTACTATTAAAGACAATCATTGGCAAATTAAGATTTTTCGCGTTTACTTAAACTAGTCAATGTTTTGAATGCTTCTAAAATATTTTATAAAGGGTTTAACTAAAAAATAATAACAAGCATTCGACCAGTATTTAAATATTCATTATTTACAGTACGTGTTAAAAAATTAGTTTGATTGATAAAAACTGAATAAAAAACGAAGTTGAGGAGAAAATACTTAGCAGATAATCGAAAATAAAAACAAAGATTTTTTTTTTTTAAATGTAAATATATTCTTCACTTTATAAAAAAAATGTAAATATACTTTTAGCATTGAAAATTATATCTTGCGGAAGAATATGCTGCATTAACGAAATACAAAGATCCGGGAATCTTTAATGGGATGCAAATTGCTGAATCCATGAATAAATCGGGATAAACAGGAGAAAAAAAAAAAGGACAGATCTTAATTCCAGAAAGTTACACAAATGAAACAGGAAATTGTTTTGTTGATGGTGGAACGAAATAATCATCCTCATGCCAAAGTTGTGTTTACAAATGTGTTTTGAATAGTGTTAGTGTAACATTTTTTTTTAAAGTACGATTCGTAAAATTTAAATAAAAGGGATATTGTTTATGTGCATACTGATCTATCGCGAGAATTTCGTTATAGGTATTGAAATGTAAATTAGGGTTTTAAGTATCAAATTATTTATCCTTCCAGAAATGAAATTGGAACATACAGATGAAAGAATTTAATAAATAATATTATTCACCATGTTCACTGGGGCAAGAAATTCAATCTCTCTTTTCTTTCACGCAATGGTAATTAGAATGTTATGTATTTTTTTTTTCAATTGCCTAACGAAAAATACTACTGTGCCCAAAAGTAAGACCAATTATGTTTTTTTCAAAAATCTTTATTTATTCTTCGAAATTCATTTCATCGCCTTCAAAGTAATCAACTCCGGACACAATGCACTTATACCAACTTTTTTCAATCCTCAATGCATGCTAAAAAGTCATCAGCAGGGTTGGCCTTCAAAGCGCACGGCGATTCACGTTGAATCTCTTCAATCGACTCAAAACGGTGTCTCCGGAGTGGTCTTTTGAGTTTAGGGAATAGCCAGAAATCACACGGCGTGAATACGGTGGTTATGCGACGGTAAGGGTTGAAAAAGTCACGAAGAATCAATGCAGTGAGAGCTGCCGCTGTCGTGTTTCCGGTACCAATTGAGATTTGATGCGTTTCAGGCCCAAAATGGAATTGACCGATACTTTTGTAATCCCAACATCATTAACAAGGTCTCTAATTGTAAATCGACGGTTTGCAAGCACCAAATCTTTAATTTTTTAGACGTGAGCTTCGTCGGTAGAGGTAGATGGAGAGAGAGGGCTGTTCGTCTTCAACGTGTTCTCCGCCTTCTTTGAACTGTTTATACCACTTGTAAACATTTTTTTTCCGATATAGGAATGCTCACTGAATGTCTTCTGCAACATTCTCTGAAATTTTAAGTTGAAAATTGGTTTTACTTTTTGGACACAGTAGTAACTTAACTATTAATGTTTTAACTAAAATAAAGAAATTACGAAAAATAACATGGTAGACCTCTATGATGAACACAAAATTCCTGTTGTTATGAACTCCAAAATGAATTTTACAAGTCAAATGATTATTTTTTGACTTGTAAGGAATTCCCTGTAAAATTGTTTTAAATTACAAACTTATTAATTTTAAGTTTGGAAAAATCTAGATGATACCTGGCCATTATGTAAATTGTCTGATTTTTTTTTCTAACAAGAAATCGAAAACTTCAGGAACTCAATTCACAGAATTCATTGATTTTTAAAATCATGAATCATAAATTCAAATGATGATGGAATGTACATCGAATCATATAAAATTCTCTTTGTAGTAGATAAGTAGATAAGTAGATAGATATATAAAAGCCCTTTGAGTAGATAAAAGTCCCTTGGTAGTAACCATATTGCAACTGGTGGCGGTTAGGTTGAGATAGTTGAGCACAGGCTGGAGAACTCACAGCTTTATTGACACATGCACAAACACCACACACAAATAATTAGAGACAATACAATGTTTAACACATTTAAAGACTGACAATTATATACTCGTGGAAGGAATCCAGTTCTAAGCCAAAAAACCAGAAATTCGACCATTCACAGGATGCGCGAAATATACTTCCTCTCTTGGTGAGAGTCTGTAGACCAACTGACCATTTCATCTGAATGCCACATGAAGGAGATCCTGCCAGTGTGCAGGAGGAAGCATGGTTAGAACTTTAAAAATTGTGTTGAATCACAAATAAAAAAGAGTTTAATGACTTAATTTGAAATGGATGAAAAAAAATTCTTAAAATAATTAAATTATATATTTCACAGATAATCACAGATAACATTGGAATCAATAATTTTAACAATAAGAAATTAAATATTTATTAGTTATCGTTACATTTTATATAATCATATTGACCAATTGGGATCTAGATTGACCAGGAGAGGTAGCGAGTTGGACTTTGGAACTGGAAGCCTGGTCTGAAACCCCCTAAATGATATCGAATACCGAAAAACTTTTATACGTAAGGCGGAAATGAACAAGACAAATCTCTAAGCCGGAATGTTCTTGTATTGATCTCAATGAACATGAGAGAAGGATTACACTTTTGTGAAGAGTTCGTTCAAAATATACTGGCAGAACAGAGATTTAGTAACTTAAGTTGGTTGTTAAGATGCTAATTTTTAAATGAGTTACACTCGTAGTCCAGTGTTAACGCACTCAGCTGCCAAGAAACGAGGGAAACTCGATGATGGTTGTGGCAAATGTGTAAAAGCGCGTAGTATCGATAGTCAGTCTTTACGATGGAGTTTTTCAGGGTTTTATGTTATATTATACGCAAATGAAGACCATTTATAGCTGAAAGTCTGCATGAAGACAGTTTTAATCTCTTTTCAGTGAATTGTTTGTGTCATACAAGTCGATTTTGAACAAGAGAAATATTACTATTACAGTATAAGCTATTCAATTCTACTTTTTTTCTTTCAATTCATTCATTCAATAAATTTTTATAATATATTTCATAATATAAAATAAAATAAATAAATAAAATGAAAATAAAAATAAATAATTAAAATGAAAATAAAAAAATAAATAATTAAAATTAAAATAAATAAAAAAAATAAAAAAAAATTAAATTAAATAAAAATAAATACAAATAAATAATTAAAACTAAAATAAATAATTAAAATTAAAATAAATAAATAAAATTAAAATAAATAAAAAATAAATAATTAAAATTAAAATAAATAAAAAAAAAAAAAAAAAAATTAAATTAAATAAAAATAAATACAAATAAATAAATAAAACTAAAATAAATAATTAAAAATTAAAATAAATAAATAAAATTAAAATAAATAAAAATAAATAATTAAAATTAAAATAAACAAATAAAAGTAAAAAGTAAAATTAAAACAAATTAAAAAAATATTTTTATAATAAATAATACAAATTTTTATATAACCTGATAAATCTAACTAATATTTTCCATTCAAAAATTATTTTATATTATCACAAAAAGTAATCTAGAAATAAAAACATAGAAGTTACACCAAAATATTTAGTAAATACAATTTAATTCTGTTTCTAAAAAAAAAACGGCAATATTCGTTTTTATCCTTACTTAATATGTTATTTCGTCCTAATAAAAAAACAAATCATAATTAACGGAATTAAAAATATATTAATAATGATTAATAATTAAATATAATGATAATTGATAGTTAAATGATAATTAAATATAAATTAAAATTTATCTTACAACTCTGAAATCAGATTAAATAAATTTTTACTTTAGTATACATGCATTTTAATATTTTTATATTTTCATTCTATAAGAAAAAATTATGTTGCAGACAACTTTTTATGTGAACTTAATTTGGTCCAATAAATATTTATTGAATTTATTATATTTACGTTAAAAAGCATATTTCTAGGGCAAAATTCACGAAGTTGATATTCAAGAACTTAAAAAATTTCAATCTTATAGATGCATTTTAAATAAAATTATTCGAACATGCTTTTTGCCGAAACATGCTTCTATAGAGTAAACCTTCATAAGTAAAATAATATATTCTATAAAATTGAATAGATAAAATAATTTATGTAATGCTTTAAAGCTTTTTAGAGACAACCAATCTAAAATTAGTGCATGATAAACTAATTTCCATGTCTGCTGTATGTGAAAATTGCAAAAACTCGAAAGATGTAGTCAATGCAATTCCATTTTTGGAAAAGCTCTGCTTCATAACAGAATTATAAAGAGAGAAAAGTATTTCATTTTTCATTAAATATAGAATACATAAATTGATTTTTAATAATTTTTACTGCCTGGGAAAGATATTTAATTTATTCGTGAAACTTTTTTCCGAAATTTCGCGTAACTGCAACACTATTTTTAGTTAATACATACTAAATACAATTATTTTTCATGCTGTAAAGTTTACTAAAATAAAAAATATATATATAAATTAAGTCTGAATTTTTTTTATAAAGTCAATTTAGCGGTTTACTACATAAAACAGATCAAATCACTTTCTCGTATGACTATATCTTTATTAAAGCTATTATAATTATATTTTATTACATTTGGAATCAATTCCATTTTTTATTGACAGGTATGCGCAGTACACAATCTTTAAAAATCAATTTATTAAAAAAACAATATATTGGGTTTGACATCTACTATTTACTTTACAATTACTGCTGCTACTAATTGCTTACAATTACTTGCTACTATTAATTGCTTACAATTAATTGTTACTGCAACTATTTGATTACAATTACTTGCATCTACAATCATTAGTTACTGCTCCATTTGCTAACTATTTTGTAATTATTTAATAATGACGGACTCGTGTTCCATTTATACATGTCCCAAACAGCCCATCCATGGAAAGACATTGCCATCCAGAAAGATTTTTAAGAGTAACTGCCCGCATTTGCATGTCGTATGGTGAACATCCACATAAATCCCACCTGGCAACCTCACTTGATTCTAGAGGATTTTACGCACATTGTTAAATTTTCGACGTTTCAATTTCATACGTGACGCTCTGGCGCTCTGCACCACAGGTTTCGGGATCGAGTTCCGGCGGTGCCATGGATGTTTCTAGTAGTTCGAAATCTACTTTAAGTCGTAAATTTTACGTGATTGTTGGGCGTAGGGCTGACAACCCTACCCCATAAAAAAGAAGACATCTCATGTTTCGAAATCTGCCGGTAGGCAGATGAACTTGGCTCACCATGGGTCTGCTGCGCCGATGATGATATCGAATGCAATTACAGAATTAAGGGAATTGTTCGAAATCGACGTTTGTCAAACCGAAAATTACTTATTTGTAGTATGCGTGAAAACCATTTAGTTCGAGGAGTAAAGTCAGAATTACCTACCAAATCTCTTAAAATTGGCAAGTTGCCAAATCGTTAGGAGCGGCACCATAGGGAGAAATGTATTTTCGCATTTTAATTACTGTAAAAATAAATTTAATCTTTAATAGTTAAAATTTTAAAATACATAATATTAAAACAAAATTTAGATGAAAAATTTCTCAATCCCTATTAGACATTTTTTTCAAAAATGTTTAAGCCGTGCATGTCTGACTAACCCCTTGCAAATAATCGATTCGTCCATTTCCGTCTTTTAAACCGGATGTTCACCTTTTCACACAATATATTGTATTACCCCAGGGACTGACATGGACTCATCAAAATGGGACATGTTTTGCATACACGAGTCGACGAATGCGTAATCCGTTATTAGAATGAAAAAGGTACTTACGTATTAACGCTACCTTGGCTACAGATTTGGCGGTTTTTAAAGGTGGCGTCAATCTAACAGCTACAGATTTTGGCGGTTTTTGACGCCATTTTTTAGTGATGCGAAAATGCGTATTTGGGATTTACCAGAAACAGAACAAAATGCAATTTTATTTTTTCAGGAGCGAAATATTTTACCAAAACAACGAAAATGTCCCAATTCCCATGACATGAAACTTTATTTTGGTAAACGTAAGTTTTGGAAATGCAATTTCAGTTCAGTGTGCTTATCATGTGGGACTTAGGCAAGACAACTGGTTTGAGAGAAGCAGAATTCCATTTTGTACAGCTTTGAGATTCATATACTGCTGGTGCGAGGAGTTGACGTCGATTAAATTTTGTGAAAAGCAACTTGATTTATCGGATAAAACTGTTATAGATTGGAACAATTACATGCGTGAATTATGTGTCTTGGAAATGGAGAGTAAACCAAAAAAGAAGGTAGGTGGTAATTACATTGTGGAAATTGAAGAAAGTTTGTTTACGAAATGTCCATCTTAAACTCTATATCGGCCTTTTTTCCACTGAAATCTGTTTGACTACTTTGTGTTTAAATAAATTTTGAATTTTGAAAGCGTTTTGATTTTAAATGAAGTGTTTTATATATTTTATTATTTGGAACAAAAATTTTAGGTGTAGATTGGCGCCACTTAAAAACCGACAAATCTGTAGCTGCGGTTGGCGTTCAAAAGATAACTGCGTGCGCATGTGAACAACAAGATTGCTCTTTATTGGCGCAACTGTAGCCAAGGTAGCGTTAATGCGTAAGTACCTGAAAAAAAATTCTATACAATCAAAAACAAAAGTTATCTTATTTATTTAATTGATTGGGTTATACACAAACTAATTAGATCTAATACAAGTAAAAGATGCCCAGAAAGCAATTTGTATAAAATAAATATTTTTTTCTGACAACGTAATTACGTTTCCCTCATCAAATTAAAACTGGCTTGATTACTAAATTAAATCATTTCATCAAAGAAAAGGGCGAATTTGCTTTACTGTGCCATCTAAATTAAAAATAGATGCGAAGCACTTTTTGACGAAAAAGTAATTACCCCGAGCCTCTGTCTGGTAATAATAGATTTTTATGAAGTTACATATGAAATTGCGAAAAAAGATTATTAGGCACGCATGTTTTCTGAAATTGAGTTTTATGGTAAATAGGGAAAATGAAATTACCTTTTTCCATGCTTCTGAAAAATTATTTCAAAATAAGTATTAATAAACGTACGTCTAATAAAAACTATTGTGCTCAAAAAGTAAGACCAATTTTTAATTTTTCAAAAACTCTTTATTTATTCTTCCAAATTTATTTCATCGCCTTTAAAGTAATCCCATCCCGATACAATGCACTCATGGCAACTTTTTTTCAATCCTCAATGCATGCTAAAAAGTCATTGGCCGGGATAGCCTTCAAAAGCGCGCCCGCCGATTTACGTTGAATCTCTTCAATCGACTCAAAATGGTGTCCCTGGAGTGGTCTTTTGAGTTTAAGGAATAGCCAGAAGTCGCACGGTGCTAAATAAGGTGAATATGGTGCGAAATTCATTTAAAATCAAGACATGACAATAGCAGCGATGTATTACAAAGTGACCTTGAAAGCTCTGGCGATAAATTGGAGGAATATAATTCTGATTCTAATCTGCAACCAATAAAATTTCTGTTAAAAATAAGATAATAAAACCTGATAAAATGAAACCTAATAAAACTTAACTTTAACCTTTCTAATAAAACCTAAGGAAAGCATACTGATAATATTTCTATCAATGTAAATTTTTAGATTTCAGTAAAAAAACTGTTCTGCAAAAATAAACTGCATTTGAAAAAATTCCCCTTCCCCGTATTTTACCCTTTCTTGTAGTAAGTTTATAAAATTATACGTTTCCTTTTAATAAATGGATTTTTTTCAAGTTTTAATTTTAATCTAATTTTTAAGTAGGTGTAAATACATTGATTATCATTAATAATTTTATTTTATAATTCAAAATAGTTTAAAAATGGAACTCTTCCGTTGTAGATATTATTTTAAAAATATGTGAAATCTTCAACCTCTTTAGTGAAGAACACTGGTATGTGGGAAACTGTAAGAAAAAGATGAAATGGAATTTTCAAGAAACTGGGAATGGATTTGCAGTTGCAAAATTCAAATCTTTCTGTTATTTTTCTCTCGCATTTTCTACCAGTATTTTAGGAATAAAAACCAGATGTTATAACAATTGCAAATGCTAACAAGACATGAGAAGAAACATGAGCAAGACAAGAAAAACTTAAGTTCTTAATGAATATTTATATTCGATCAAGAGATACCATTTATTTTTTGTTGTTGTTAAACATAATATTTATGCTTTTATTAATGCAGCCACTATTTTTACCTCACCAAACAATCCGCCAAACTAGAAAAAGAAAATTTCTCTTACCTTTCTAGTCCCAACTGTACTGCCAATGAGACATTCAAAAGGACAGGATGTAGAGATTTAATTTAAATATATTTACAATACTTTTATTTAACACATCATAATGGCGATATGACACAAAACAACAATGACACAATATAAAAAAATTTTAAAAGTCAATTCACTTACTTTTTTTCACTATATTGCAGAAAGACCTTTATAAATAATTTTCATTCATTTTTTAAGTTTATCTGACGCCATCTATTGGTAGATATATGCAACTTAAATCTAAAAAAACTAAAGGTCAATTGATTAAATTTAATTACTGAATTAATATTTGAAAAAACTGTATTAACATCAAGTGTCATCCACTACAAGGAAAAAAAAATGTATCTGAACTGGAGTGGATGAATGAAAAAAAGTATTTTATGAATGATTAGAAAATTTGAACAAGATATATATAGGGAGAGTGTGAGCTAATTGAAGGAATTGAAAAAAATAATAGAAATACAGACACAAAAAACCCGTGTCTACCCGGATGACTACCAAAAAGAAAGTTCTAAAATTCAGGCAGAAAAATTCTTACACCAAAATTCGTTAAGTTAAAGTAGTAAGTTAAGTGGTAGTAAAGAGTTCACGTGGTAAATAATTCAAAAACGTTCTTGATAGACAGACAGCTATTTGAAACATTACAAAGATATATTGCACAACCGAGACAATATTATTACTATATTGCAATATTTTTTATATCAGCCTATAGATAACCCTATTAAAGTACTTCTTCATTGGCACAACAGCCCCATGGTGGACCAAGACCTTCTTCCTGGCAGATTTTTGAGACAGAAGCTTTATTTTTTATTTTTTACGCCCAGTGCTCTACAGTCATAGTAGGAAGGGACATAAAGTGGACTCCAAACCTCTATAAATATCCACTCCTGGGACTCGAACTCGAAACCTGTGACACCAAGCGCCAGACACTCGGTCACGAGGTCCCTACTATTAAAGGACTATTACATTATTAAAATAAAATAAACAACCACAATATTTATTTCAAATGTATAATTTAAAAAACTCACACACTGAAAATTTTCAAATTAAATATTTATTTAAAAATGTATGTTTATTTTTAAAAAACTATTTTAATTTTTTTTTTTTTTTTCAAATATTTTAATAATTTTTGTCAAGCATTTTTAATTATATTTTTTTAAATATTTTAGTTTATATTTTTTAAAAAAATATTTTAATTATATTTTTTTCAAATATTTTAATATATTTTTTTCAAATATTTTAATTATTTTTTTTTCAAAAATTTACAAAATGAAAATAACGACAAGAAAATAACGAAATTAGTTAAGATCTATTCAAGCAGAATTATTATAGGAGGCAACTAAAATCGCATAAAACTTATGTTTGAGTAAATCGGCATGATTAACAAAAAAATCAAGTAATATAAAAAAAAAAATTTTTAAAGTCAATTCCTACTTTTTTTCACTCTATTGCAGAAAGTAATTTATAAATAATTTTCATTTATTTTTTTAAGTTTATTTGGCGCCATCTATTGGTAGATACATTCAACTTAAATCTAAATAAAACTAAAATTAATTAATTTAATTTAATTACTGAATTAATATTTGAAAAACTATATTAACATCAAGTGTCATCCACTACAAGTTTAAAAAAAATGTATTTGAACTGGAGTGGATGAATAAAAAAAAAGCATTTTATGAATGATTGAAAATTTGAACAAGATATATATAGGGAGAGTGTGAGCTAATAGAAGGAATTGAAAAACAAAAAAAAAAATAATCATGTACAAGTATCGCATTTTTTTCAGTCAATTCAGGTAATATAAAGTGTCACCTCTGTTAGTTTTACGGCACAATTTACAAGTTTCGAATAACACTACCTTTAAGTTCGAAATCGATTACCTGTCGCGCACTGGCAAATGTCAGAAATTCAGAGACTTAAGGATAGATAAGGTAAAAGAAAATACGTGATCGCGAACATGGGAAAAGAGAAAAATCTCCAAAGAAAATAAATTGATGTGCACGATGGTGATGAATTATTGGTTTCTAATTATCTCAGATGATAAATTACCTCTTTGGTGTAGGCGTAGATTGAGGTGGTTGATTTTGAATTTAGATTTGTGTTTTGTTACGATAAATACATGTGATGAAAAGATCGCATGTCAAACACTGCGAATGAATGCATTTTCTTTACATTGTAAAAGCTATTTTTAAATTCCTTCTATTAGCTCACATTCTCCCTATATATATCTTGTCCAAATTTTCAAACGTTCATAAAATGCATCTTATTCATCCACTCAAGTTAAAATACATTTTGTTTGAACTTGCAGTGGATGACACTGGATGTTGATACAGGTTTTTATAATATTAATTCAGTAATTAAATTTAATTAATTATTTTTAGTTTGATATGGGAGAAATATTCAAATATTCACGCTGCTCTTTCTTCTCATTTGCTCATCATTAATTAATTAATAATTAGTTAATAATCTCTTTTTCTCATAACTAATTATTAATTAATTAATGATTATTAATTATTTCATTCATTCAATTATTAATTATTTTTACTCATTTAATTATTAATTATTATTATTTTATTATCAAATATTTTTATTATTTATTTAGTAAATATTATTCAATTTTTAAAATAATGTAACTACAAATTGGAAATAATATAAAAAATCGTCTGATTTTTAATTTAGCTTATTTTCTGGATATTATTATTCTAATTTTTTACGTTTGAAATTTGAAACGATCGCGTTGGATTATTCTTGTTAATGTATTCTATATTTTTAATTTTAAATGATCAAAAGATTTTAATTAAATCTTAAATTTGAACTAATATATTTGTTTTTATTATTTTTATCGTATGTATCGTATCGTATTATTTTTGCTTTTATTATTTTGCTGTAATTCGAGATTGCTGTTCTTTTTTTTTTTAATTCCTTCTATTAACTCACACTCTCCCTATATATATATCTTGTTCAAATTTTCAATCGTTCATAAAACACTTTTTATTCATCCACTCAAGTTTAAATAAATAAATGTTTTTTGAACTTATAGTGGATGACACTGAATGTTAAAACAGTTTTTTCAAATATTAATTCATTCATTAAATTAAATTAATTAATTATAGTTTTTGTTTAGATTTAAGTTGCATGTATTTACCTGTAGATGGCGTCAGATAAACTTAAAAAATGAAACAAAATTATTTATAAAGGACTTCCTGCAATCTAGTGAGAAAAAAAAGAAGGAATTGAATTAAAAAAAATTTTTTATATTACTTGTTATAGTGACATATTAAATTATATAAACATATAAACTTTTGAAATTATATAAACATATAATTTCAAAAGAATCGTATTATTCAAATCTCAAATCATATGAAATTTAACATTAAAATATTAGATCATCTATAAGTTGGAGTTCAATAAGAAACAATTTGATTTACTTTACTTTATTCCACCCCTCCCCCTGTATCTGTTGCTATGTAGCCACTTACCAGTTTAAAATGGTGAAGATGGAAAAAAATTAATAAAAAAAAAAATAAATTATAGTTTAAAAAAACTAAAAAACAAGCTTTTAGTTTGATTAATTCTAAAAAGCGTGTTTTTGGGGTTTTAAACTATAATTTATTTTTTACTTTTTAGTTTGATTAAATCTAAAAGCGTGTTTTTTTAGTGTTTTTAAACTATAATATTTAAATAAGGTCCCGGTACAGAGGACTGGAACTATAGTTCTTACAATAATTTAATTGGGAGTAAAACAAAGGCTAAATGCGAATATGTCGAGCCTGCCAGGATTCGAACAGGGAATCTCTTGATCCGTACTGTCCCACGTAGGTTTGAATGTGTTAGGTACTCTCATTCTACATGGGCTAAATTGCTCTTCATATGTTAAAAAAATCACTAATCCTGGTTATCCTAATCATGATGATATAATAAGCATATCAAAATATTTTAGTGTCATCGGACCTTGATAAGTCTACAACGTTTAAAATTAAATCTGATCGCTTAAAGTAGGGTAAAATCGAGTCCAAAGAGTCAGTTACAAACAAACAAACATACAGGTGAAACTAATAAAAGCGTATAAAAAAGATAATCTTCCAATTACTATTATTATTATATTTATTATTATTATTGTAGGAAGTATTATTATTGCATGAATTATTATTATTGTATGAATAATTTCTATTTCATTCAAAATAAATCATAATTGGTAGAAACCGTTACGTAAAACTAATAACATAAAGTAATAATGAAAATGACGATTATGCATTAATCTCGTTTGATTGAATAATTATAAATTTAAATCTTTTAATATACTGCACGTGTGTAAATTTTATAAATTGTTTCCATTTATAAACTTTTGAAACTTATTGCCTTCATCCTATTGGCTTTTATTTCCATCATTAAATCCAGTTATAGCACTCTCAACAGACTGTTATAAGTCTTTAAGTTAATAGCAGAAGTTTTCTTTTCCTTATTCCAGATATAACACAGCCAAGACTTTGTATATCTGTTCTTAGTTTTTCTTTTTGAAGATTATCACTTATTAATTAGTTCATGCTTTTGTCAAGGGCACTTTCACTTATAACTCATTAATATATTTTATTGAAAATGCTATTTTTATGTATGCTAAAAATAAAATAGAATTAATATATCACCTTTATTCTCATCTCCCATTACAACACGATGACTAAATCTTTAATTGTTATATGAGTTTAAGTAATCTTGAATTTCAGTAACCCTTTATGTGTTAAATGGATTATCTTTTTCTGGAAATATTTTTCAGATGAAACAGTTTTATAAGATTATGTAATGATCTTATTAGAAGTAGAATTCTGAAGATAGGATAATCTATCATCTACATTATAAGCCAAAAAATTCTTACCATTAATAAAGTGCCTTTACCTTACCGCTATCCAATAAAAGTAATTGTGTAAGATTAGAGCTACAGACATATTTGTTTAATGCACTATTAATAATGGGTATTAAATACGATTTTCGTGTGGTTTTTAAATTCCTTCTATTAGCTCACACTCTCCCTATATATACCTTGTTCAAATTTTCAATCGTTCATAAAATAATTTTTATTCATCCACTCAAGTTCAAATGCATTTTTTAACTTGTAGTGGTGGACACTGGATGTTAATACAGTTTTTTTCAAATATTAATTCATTCATTAAATTTAATTAATTAATTATATTTTTAGATTTAAGTTGCATATATCTACCAATAGATGGCGCCAGATAAAATAAAAAATGAATGAAAATTATTTATAAAGAACTTTCTGCAATATAGGGAAAAAAAGTAGGAATTGACTTTAACATTTTTTTTTTTTTATATTACTGGTTTTTCCAAAGAAAGACATTGATTTATTAAAACATAATTTATAAACATCGTTAGACATTAATTTACCATCATCTCTTCCACAAAAACGAATTCCTGGTCAAAAGCATGACTCGTTTAAGAGGCTATCTATGAATCAAACCCATTTCTGACTTTTTTCTAAAATATAAAAGTGCTGCTAAGACAGGCCGTGTGTCTGCTATAAAAATAAATAATAATCAGATGGAAACAACGTCTATAGAAAATCTATTAAGGATAATTTAACATTTAATATCCTGAATATTCCTTGGAAAATGTTACACTTGCTTGCAGAGAAGGTTTTGTATGAAATGAGGATACAAAAAGATGGATACATTGAATATGAACTCCAAAACCCTCAATGAAATGTATTGATTCAAGTCAATTTCACCACATTGTTTGCGGAATCATCCTTCCCATGAGTCTATTAATATCGATTAAGGAAAATTTAAAATGGAATATCCTGAATATTCCTTGGAAAATTCCAACCTAAAAGAAAAAAAATTGAAATTCCATAAACCCGAATTTTAAATTGAAAATTGGTCTTACTTTTTGGACACATTAGTATGCCAGATGGGGTAAAACTTCCCATGGAATCATTTCAACATAGGTTTTGACTTGCCACGGGTAGGAATGTTAAAATTACAACTCGAGTGTCTATCATAATATTCAATTGCAACCTCAATTGACTTAAATACCAACTTCATTCTTAAAACATAGAAACTATCTCAAGACAAAAAATTCTTTGTTTGATGCAGTTGATGATCTTAATTAGTAGTCAAAAGTTTCCTTAAGTTTGAAGAAGTTAAAAATTTTACATATTTAGAACAAAATAAATAAATTGAGGATTGCCTCAATACTATAAATAAACATAATGAATGAAGCCGTACGCCAATAACTATTCAATTCATATATTTCAAGTACTATCACAATTTCCTATACATGTAAATAGAATTGTTTTTGTTGTTGTTCTGTTGTCGTATCCGTCATGAAAAGAGGAATAGAGGGGGGACAGCTTCTGTTGGGATGGAGCAACCCAGTCTGATTTCTGCTCCGTGTGGCTGAAGGACGGCAGTGCCTTCCGGAAGGACATTTAGGGGAACTAACCCGCATTTCTCGTATCATATGGGTGAAAACCCTGAAAATTCCCACCAGGTAGTACGACTCACGAGACAAGATGTTGTACATTCCAAATGCCATCGAATTTCCTCGTTTTTTTGAAACAGTGTCTACAACAAAGCCGCCAGAGAATTGAACCTCCGCTCTAATGCTCACTCTGCTACTGAACCACGAGTCAATAGAATCGTTTAAGACTTACAAATGAACATTCTATGAGATCTCTAAATCAATAGAACCATTTTAACTCTAAAATATTCAGAATTAAATGAACCAGAATTTTTTTAGTTATATGGACTTTAGAAAAAACGTGCTGTTTTTATAATTGTTTTTACTTAATGCGATTTTTTTCAGAGGTTTAATTTCAATGAAATATCTTTTATATAAATTATTATTGAAGTGTATCCTTGCTCGCTGATAATATTGAGTGAGAAAATTAATCCCTAACAAAATTGAACTTGACAACCTATATTATATAAAAATGACGACGAAAGTTTAATTCAAGATTAGAGACGTTTTCTTTGAAAGTGGTGTAAGTCCATTTTTATATTTTTAAGGGTTTGCATTCGAATGGTTTCAAAAATGTTGGTGATTGTTAATACACTCATTTTATGTTACTTAAATATTAAATCGATTTTAAACTGTGATCGCGTTTAAAGTATTAGTTAAAAGAAATGTATATTGTTGAGAACCTACCTCAGGGATGGGAAAAACTTTTTCGGTCGCGGGCCAAGATAAATTTTTCTTTATATTTTAAAACAATATACAGGTATTACAATTTAAATATGTTAATAAGATGAATGAAATTGCGATTTCATTTTTAAAAGTTCTTTATATTGAGGTTCGAAAAATGAGATGTGCTGATTCTAAGGGAATAACAGCATTTTCAACTTTAGCTCTGGAGTCCTCCTGTGACGATGATTCAGAAGCAGACAGTTCCAGGGAACGAACAAACATTTTTTATAATGAACAGTGTTGCCACACATATAATAATGAAGTAGAGAAATTATGCAGTGTAATTTTTGAACTAAATATGATGTCTTTGCGAAAAGTGGACTTGCACTACCTTCAAAGTAATTTTATTTGTAATTACAATAACTACGTAAATTTATATTGACAAAATGACACTTTTTTTTTTTTTTTTTTTTTTGGAAAAACTGTTTATGATGATAAAAAGATCAAAGCAGATTGATAAAAAGTTCATAGCAGAATATTTCATTAATTAACTTTTGTCAAAAATGGACTTACATCACTTTCAAAGTAATTCTAATTGTACTTTAATTAATTACTTAAATTAACTTCGACAAAATTTATTAACATTTTTACTTATTAAAATTTTATAACATTACAATTTATTAACACTGACAAAATTTTAAAGGATTTTTTGGGAACTCTTATAGATAAAAACGCGCATAGCAGATTGCATTCATCGTTATTGAAACTTTTTGTTCAAAATGGACTTGCACCACTTTCAAAGATAACTTTCATTAAATGACACAAGGAGTTAAAACAATCATTTCTTCGTGTGAACTAAATCATAGAAGACACTGCTATATTTATTAAAAATTCTAATTTTTTATTTATATTATTCTAATTTATTTGATGATTTTATTAAAAACAATCGATGATACACAGATTAAAAGGCCATAAAATGATTAATGATAAAAATTATAGTTCCATAACTATCAGTCGTAGTTTCATGAAAGTCCTCCATTGCAAATTTGCTTATATGTTTTTTTTTTCATTGCAGTGCTGCATAAAAATTCGAATATAATGTCAATATTTATGCCCTAAATTAAGTTTAGATATGAGATCATTCGATCCTAGGAATGATCTCAAATGTGTGATCATTCTCAGGTACAGTTTATCACTGTTTTAGTGGAAAAAAAGGTATTTATTGAAATTATTTTTTATGTATTCTAATATTCACATATTTCAATGAACCAGTACGAAATATTATGTACTTCCAAATGCAGTAAAAGTTTTATTTATGCCTGACTCTTTGCTCAATGCTAACGTGCGACTCCGGTAAAGCAGTTGGATCGAGGTTCAATCCTCTGGTTTTTGACACTGTTTCAAAAAGGTGAGATTTAGTTTGTCGCTCTACGGTCACTTTTTTTGCATACTTTAGGCTAATTTGACCTTGACCAAAAATTTAAAGTGGATTGCGAATCACTAACAAACATCCATACCGCAGCAAGATTCGAACCTGAAGTGTGTGGTACCAAAGACCATATTGTTAACCACTTTGGATATCAGGTCGCTGCAAGTCATATTGACGAGGACCTACAGTTTAAAGTGGATTCCGAATCCTAACAAACATCCATGCCACCGCCAGGATTTGAACCTGAAGCCAGTTCGAAAACCCAAAAGGCTTTAGTTTGGTACCTAGTTTATTACCAAAGGGCAGAGCGCAAGCCAGTTGGGCATCAGTATGCGTTTCAAAAGAGACTCGATGGTGTTTGTGATATTCAGGCGTCTTGCGTCTTTAGTCGGACTACCTGGTGGAAGATTTTCCGCGTTTTTCCCCGATACTCAAATGTGGTGTAGTTCCCTAAAGGTCCTCCCGGAAGGCACTACCTTCCTTCTTCAGCCATACGGAACCAAGTCAGTCTTCTATTTACGGATGTTCCATCACAACAGAATCTCTCCTTTCTATCTACCCGTGAGTATATACACAAAATAGGTAGTAGATTCAACAAGATAGTAGGTGATTCAAAATGGTACATGGTATGTCCGTCTGAGGATTAATCACAAATTTTATTTATTATGTACGTCAAATAACAAAATCATTATTTATCTATAAAATAACTACAAATTATAACAATTTACTAATATTTGATTCTGTTATCAGGTGTATTATATAAATATGTCTTTTTAAGAAAAAAAAAAAAATGCCATTAATTTAACTATTTTAATATCATTAATTTTTTTAAAGATAAAAAAATTGAAAGATTTTCCTCCCATTTAAAATATTTTTTTCAAAAACAAAATTTTTAATTTCATAATATAAAATTTATAATCCCATACTAAAAGAAATTATTATCTATGCATTTCAAAAATGATGCAAATATAGAAAATGCTTTTTGCAAATTAAAAATTAGATATTTTATATTTAAATACATCTTTTATGAAAATTTCTTGAGAAATTATGTTTTTTTTAATTTTTTTTAAAAGTAAAGGAATTTTAAAACAAAATGCAACATATACTTACTTGTTTATTTATTCAAACATATATTTCTTTTGCGTAATAATTTTAAAAGCAAACCTATGAAAGCAGTAAAAGTATTTTTGAGACAAGGATATAAATGTATAAAACAAAAATAACACTGCTTTAAATTTCCAATGTTTAAACTTATCAACGAAACAAAATCTAAAGAATTTAATGTTTAATTTGTTTTTCTTAAAAGTAAAACTTTTTCCCCTTTCGTGAGTATTCTTGGAATTTTTTAAAATTCCAACATTTTCTTTTTGAAAAAAGGTATTTATTTATTTTATTTATGATATTTTTGAAAGTTTCTTATTTATTTATTTTTTTTTATTTTTGAAACAAAGAATATTTTACATTATAATTTCGTTCTATCTTATCTTATTATTGATCTTAAAAGTTTTTTTTAAGAAAGTGGAATTATTGAGTTTTTATCTGCCACCATGTATGAAAACATATAATAAACAAAGATATAAATATATAATAAAAGTTTTCAAATTAAGAAGAAGCAAAATAACTCAAAATTTGCAAAATTATTGTATTTGCATAGTAATATATTACAATTACAAAAACAATATATGAAAATAAAAATATATAAAATTTGTTGTATAAAAACTTTTAATTGATGAAAAATATTTCTTGAAATTAAAATGTAGCCATAGTTTAAAAATAACTTTATAGATGTAATCGTAATTTTGAGTAATATAATTTTATTTATTTGTTTAAAAAAAGAGGAATTTTAAATTTCATTGTTTGTTGCAAGAAAATTGCAGAATATCTTAAAGTAATTAAATATTTTACTATTTCGAATGCTTCTAGTGTTTTAATAAATATTAGTTTACTAATATTACTAATTTATTGCTAGTATTACTAGTATTTACTACAATTGCTAATATTACTAGTATTTATACTAATAGTATTACTAATATTTAATTCTATTGTTAGTATTACTAATATTTTAGAATTTAGTAGTATTTTATTAAATAATTTTATTAATCAAATTTTTTTTTCCATTATAATACTTTAATATTTCGAATGTTACTAGTATTTTAGTAAATATTAATTTACTTTGTATTTACTACTTGTAATACTAATAAACTAGAATTATAGTATAGTAACATTATAAACTAGTATAGTTGCTAGTATTTACTACTAGTAATACTAATAAACTAGTATTATAGTATAGTAAGTTTGAATTTTTAAATTCCAACATTTTCTTTTGAGAAAGGTATTTTTTTTATTTTTATTTATGATCTTTTGAAACTCTCTTATTTAATTATTTATTTCTCAAAATAAGAATATTTTTACATTATAATTTCGTTCTATCTTATCTTATTATTGATCTTAAATGTTTTTTTTACGAACATGGAATTATTGAGCTTTTATCTGCCACCTTGTATGCAAAACATGTAATAAACAAAAGACATGTAATAAAAGTTTTCAAATTAAAAAACAAACAAAAGAACATAAAATTTGAAAAAAAAATTATTATATTTGTATAATGATATCTTACTACAATTGCAAAAATGTAGAATTAAGAAAATATAGAATTTTCTGTAAAATTTTTTAAATAATGAAAATATTTTTTGAAAATAAATGTAGCCGGAATTAAAAAAAAAAAAATAAACCTATAGATGTAATTGTATTTTTGTTTAATATAATTTGATTTATTTGTTAAAAGGGGGAATTTTAAATTTCATTGCTTATTACGTGGGAATTGCAGAATTATTTTAAAGTTGATAAATACTTTACTATTTAGAATGCTTCTAGTATTATTAATAAATACTATTATTGCTAGTAGTATTAATATTTATTACTATTGCTAGTATTAGTAATATTTAATAGAATTTACTAGTATTTTAGTAAATATTAATTTACTAGTATTAGTAGTATTAGTAGTTCCTTATGTAAATCACGTAATTTATAAAAATAATAATTTTAATTAAATTTTTAATTAGATAATCTAAAGTTTGTAATCCCATGCTGAAAAAGAAATTATTAAATTAAAAACTTCATAAATGATAAAAAATATTGAATTACTATTTTAAAAATTAAAAATTAGATATTTTATATTAAATTAACAACATATTTTTATGGAATTCTTGAGAAATTGTGGGTTATTTTTAAATGGAAATAATGTTATGTAACTTAAAAAAAAGTTTTCTCAAATACATATTTAAAAAAACTGTGTTTATTTTGTCAGTCATTTTTATTTATAATTACATGATTTGCCAAATTAATTATTCTATAGAAGAAGAAAGAGAAAATGGAGAAATTTTGTCAGACCTTTTTTTTAAAAAATTCAAAGCTTTTCCCTTTTCCATATCTTCAGATTTATTTTTAAACTTAAATCTGGTATTTTAAATTGCGTACTTAGCTTACTAATTTTCTTATCTCTAATTAAATTAGTTAAGAAATCGAAGTTTCGGGATACACTTTAGTTAAGAAAATTAAATCGCCTAGTTAGATTTAATTATATTTAACATTTATTTACGTAGTTTGTGTGCTACAAAAATTTCAACTGCATTTGCTTTATGGCGTATAATACTTCACATACAGATAATGAAACTAGTTCTTATCTTCTGGGGTTTTTTCCTAAGGCAAGTTAATCAGCATGTTTATTTTCACGGTTATCTCACTACGAAACGAAATAATTAGCTTTTGCAACGAAAATGCAATCTGGTGTCCATTAGTTTATAACTGTTCTTTAACTCATTGGAAATCTTAAAAATAATGAAATTGGATTGAATCAGGAAATTTAAAAATACTTGATGTTCTTATCGAAGTCAAAATTATATAAGACAGTAAATATTCTTTTGGATTTAAGTAATAGTGTTCGAAACATATTTGTGTTACTGTTTTTGTTATTATACGTTGAGATTTGCTAATAAGATTACTTTTATTTATTTTGGCGATGTTTATTTTAATTATATAGTTGAAACTGATTAACTAATTTCTAAAGAATTGTGTCACTTATTTATTGAAATTGGATAAATTCAAAAATTATGAAAAGCTTTGTAATAATATTTTTTTTTCTTTCTGTTATAATGTGATTATCTTTAAAATGAAATGTATTTTTGACGGTTTTTTTTTTAATTTAAGCAACCCTATGACGTAGCACGGGAATATTAATTAAACATCAAAATGGTTAATTATATTTTTTGGTGCCATCTCTGGTTTCAGAAAGGATGATAATCGACGGAGATTTCGGCGGTGGGAGTTTTCAGGTTTCCTCCAACACACA